>CM008281.1:4929970-5134144 GCA_002319775.1 Fagopyrum tataricum
TTTAAAGAACTTTCAAATAATGACATGGGTGATGATTTGTTACTAATCTAAGGGTGTACATTGCCAAAGCTATACACAAAACAACTACCTACAAATACTATCAGCTAATCCATATTACTTTTTTTTTGGTTAAACTAATCCATATTACTGATTCCATGCTCAGTGAGATAAATCCAAACGCTTAAAAGTTCACAGTTGATGTAAAATATATATTAAAAAAATAAAGTAAACCAACTAAACCGAACATTTGTTAATTCCTTGGATCAAATGAAAGCCAAACTTCCACAAATTCTGATGTTCAGCAACAGCGAGAATGACAATTCATTTACAAAACCATGAAAAATACAATACTAAAAGACAATTGAGATCAAATTATGAAATATGGAAAGTACCAGAATACATAGGACATAAATGACGCTACCTCCCTCCATCCGTGAAGGAAATCCTACGCGTCAATTCAAAACTCTCCTAAATGAAAATTTTCATCATCACTTTGCCCCCACCAATCTTGCAAAAAGAAAACCAAAACCCTACAAAAACTTCAGGCCTCCAACCTCACTCACACAGTTCCTCTGCAAATGTGATCACCAAATTTGAAACCCTAATTCACTCATCAAAGGAATCCGCGAACCACTAAGCCACCAAAGACGAGAAATTCAAAGCACAAACGGACCGTAAAGAATGGGAAAGAGAGATGATTCGCTCGTATTGAGCACTGGTGTGAGCGTGAACTGTGCGCGTGAAACAAATTTTGGAAAATACAAAAAAAAAATAACTATAATAATATCTTAATAAGTGACTGCGACCAATTCTAGAGGAAGCAGAAGAAAGGAAACGTGGGCGATCTCTTTTGGCTTATCCGACGAGCTGGGTCAAAAAGTAAATGACACGTGGAGAATTGTGGTTTGTGATCAAAATGCATGATAGGACAATGTCAACCTTGGAGGATAGGGATGAGTTTTGTAGAAATATTAGGGCTCGTTTGGACTCAGATTCATATATATTCACAAGTTGCACACAAAGCTCACTAAAAATTGTTATAGAAGGTCGAAACGGTTAGAAATTCACGTACACAACTAATTTTTCTGAAAATATGTCTGATACGAAAGATTGAATATTTAATATGGAGTCGGTTAAAAGTATCACAACTTCACAAGTGCACGACCTTAGAGTATCCAATATTAATTTCACGTATTTGCAATTATCATTCTTTATAATTTTTATGTTTAACAACGATTAATATTGATGGTAAAATTATATCTAAAACCTAACTAATTTATTAATACACCAATATCTTCTACCCTATTTTTTTCTAATTATATTAGATTCATTTTTTAAATGTAATATCATTTTCTTATTTTAATTGTCCATGACGAAAGAATTCTGTTATGTTTAAGAGTAATCCTATGAAATAAGGGGGTGTGCATAAAGCTTGTGATAAGGAGTTGAGGGAGAAAATATGTAGAGTGATTGTTAGGTTCTTTTATGATATGGGAATGGCATGCTACACAACCAACTATCCTGGCTCTAAGCTAATGTGTGAGGCCATTGAATAATATGTCTTATTTTGAAACCATCAAGCGTAAATGCTATCGAAAGGTAACTGATGAGAACAAGAATAAATAGAAATAAATAAATAAAAAGGTTATTACTGATCAAAGACCAAACTACCCTTATTACTAACCCTCTAATTTCTCCCTCGTCAGCACACCAATCCTTTTTTCCATGTACAATAACATATTCATCCTTTCTTGTCAACTTCATCCATCCTCTTGTCTTCTTTCCTTGTTCATCGGTTTGCTCCAGTTTAGAATAGGGTTCTTAGTTCGAATCTTTCCATTTCTATGGCAAAGAGAAACAACAAAAGCATCTTGAAACTTCCAAGTTCCTCTATGTCTAAAAAAATCGACTAGGGTAGTTTGAACAAGGTTTTAGTTCAGTTCGAATAGGGTTTGAATCTGGGAGAAGAAGCTTTGATGTTCAATTTGATCGTGTAGAAGACGAAGAAGCCTCAATCATATCCATTCATTAGCTCTTGGTTTGTTTGATTTTAGACAAACCTCCATATTTGTTTGATTTCTCACCAATTTAGAATCCGATGATAGTAGACAAGGAGATGAGAAATGGGCAAGAACATCCATGCTTGTATTTACAAATTTGAACATCTTCGGTCTTCGAGCTTTTTGTCATCCTCGCTTGAGAAGTCTCAACAATAATTATCGTTGGTAGTGTATCAATAGGAAGAGATGAGAAATGTGACAGTTGTTGGTGCATGTAGATAGAGGAGGAGATGAGAAATGGACAAGAAGAGTATCGACGTTGAAGGGCCCAATGAAATTGAAAAATAAAAACCTTGAAAAAATCCCAAAATCTTGATGGAGGAGATTCAAAATACATGTTTTCAAAACCCCTCAACCACTAATCTAACCACATTAGTAAACCCTAAACTCTAGCTAAACACTAGTCAAAATAAAAGCCTAAAAAACTAAAACTAAAAGAAATCCCTCAACCCACTAACTAAACACACCCTAATATTTAGTATATAGATTTTAATTATAAAATATAATTGATAAAACTATAACTCAATTGATTGGTGATGTATAAATTACATTTTATATATATATATATAATTGGTTTAATAAAGACGCAATGAAAACATAAGGAACGTGAAAATAAAATGCATTTTAAAAAATGATAACATTATTTAGGAGAAAAAAAATTAGAGAAATTTTGAAAGATAAAAAGTTTTACTAAAACTATGGATAAAAAAATGTTTTTTTATATAAATAGTTTACGTACTTTGCTTTTTGTTTTAAAACAAATATGCTTAAAAAAACACATGTCAAAAATATAATTGGTCAAATGAAATTTGGGATTCAAAACTCACATTGAGTTTGAGTTTTATTTTAATAAATCCATCATATTTGAGGGTGATTTTTGTAATTGTAAGTTTAGAACAAAGTAGAACAACATGAAATTAAGCGTATGTGAGGTGAAGCGAGATTTTTAGTAGTTTAAGCTTTTTCGGTAGATTTTTTGATAGAGTAAGTAGCTTTGTAAAATATGAAAATCTAACGAAAACTTTATAAAATTGTTTGAAATGTGGAGATTTACGGGTGGATTTATGTGGTGAAATTATCCCAAAAGAAAGTATTAAAAAAATAATAATAATAACATGCAAATAGATTTTAGGGTAAATTTGATCAAAATTATAGAAAGATAAAGAAAAAGCTTTCGCACAAAGGTTTTGACAATCTCTTGAAAAATCTACTAAAACTCTAATCTCCACAAAAATCTCTCAACACTAAACACCTATTAGCTCAAAATTCTCAAAGTTTTCCAATAATCTAGCGAAAAAGCTCTAACAACCAAGCCCTAAAGTAAAACAAATGAAATAGACAAATAATAAATAACAAGCATAGGCAAGTTGAGGTCATTGTTAGTCTCATCCACTTCATAATGAAATTATCAACTTTAGAGATTGAAATCTACCACTACATGAATGAAACTTATGCTTTGTAAGAAAACGTTCTCTTCCAGAAATTAAATTCATCAATATAAAGGTGATACATGTGGTGTAAATACATTGAGTAGCCTAGATCTATGCAAAATAATAAAAATAAACTGAGGATTACCTTTTGAATCGCCGTAAAATCGTCGCAACGAGACTCGTCTTGGTTGTTCAGATGATTCTTGGTGGCGACCGTAAACCCTAGCATCGCTACTCTTTGCGGCGTAGGCTTCCTTATATACAAACTAGTAAAGTTTTTTAAAAATATTTTTATTAAAAAAAATAACCATTTATACTTTATTTAATTATAATAAGAGCGATCTTCTCTTTCTTTGAAAGGTTTAAATGTAAAACTTTGGCCTTTTTGGGTCAAGATATTTGCTTTATATTTCTTATAAGTGTTGACTATACATGATCAATTGCAGCCAGCCCACCCACTCGGAAAAACAGACGGATATGGATAAATGAGGAAGTCCGATTGGGCCAAAAATCTCGTTTGGGCCTTATCCGGACACCACTCTAGGCCCGTCATGACTCATTTTGTTCTTTTTAGACATATTTACCACCAAGGACTACAGCTTACTCACCCACCAAATCAATAATATTTTGGACAATTTTAGTTTTGTAGAACCTGGGGTTTTTTTCATGATTTTTAGTGTTATTTGAAAAACTTTAGCATCATTATATATTTTATTGTTTCACTTTTTGTGTATCAACTCTTGGTTGCATACTACTTGCGTATCTTGGTTTTCTAAGCTTCGTTTTAAAGACAAATTGAGTTTGTTCGATTAGAGGAGTTGTGAATAAGTGATTAAAAAAATATAAAAAATATAAAGCCGACAGCTCAAGACGGAATTCAAAATTGAGGTGTTTGCGGGTGTTTTTATGTGCAATTTATTAGGTTGACACCTTCTCAAAATTGAGGTGTTAGGTGGGAAACATCTAGAAAATGTAGACCAACACTAAGAGAGAAGGTAGAAGAAGCAACCGCATCAACCGCTCTATTTCCTTCCCGAAAAATATGACCGAGTCGAACCACCCAATCCCTTGCAAAGTAGCCTTGGCATTTTGAAACCAGGCTGAAAAGTGTGTGTATAACATCGACACTCGTACGAATCATATCAAGAACTAGCATCGAATCCATCTCAACCACGATCTGCCTGAAGCCGGAGTTCCACGCGCTCTATAACCCGTAGATCACTCCCCATAACTCAGCTACGGGCACCGAAGCACAACCTAAGTTCTCCGGAAACCCACTTATCCAATCACCTCCAGGGTCGCGTAGCAGTCCACCCGCAGTGGCAATATTAGACGGCCCCCTCACAGCTCCATCCGAATTTAATTTGATCCAACCTGGATCTGGTTTAAACCAGCGGATTAGCTTCTCTCTTTTAGGCGGAAGAGTAAGTAGACAATGGGAAGTTTCAACGGCCTTCATCATCTCTACATAACGCTGCGTTAAAAACTCCGCTATATCAAACCTTCTATCGCCATCTCTAAATATCCTTTCATTTCGCCACCGCGATAACCACCGGACGGTTATGGCGAACATCGAACTACATACAACTTGAGTTCCCTCCACTCTATTTGTAATAACACTCAAGAAAAGCCAATATTCCCAAGAAATATTGAAGAAAGTCGGGAGATGGTGGGCATGCACTATACGCGACGACACGATCTGAGCACTTCTACAATCTCTGAGTAGATGGAGAAGAGTTCCCGGATAAGTCGGGCATAAATCACAGTGCGACACGGTCGAAAGATGCCTCCGAGTCTGTTCAACATTTGTCAAAATTCGACCCCAAAAAAGTTGCCATAAGAACATACGAACTCTTTCGGGCACAATCAATTTCCAAACTCTAGCGAAAATCCCATTCCGCACTCCATGCTAGGCTCCTCCCTAGAACAGATGAACTCATACGCTGAACGTGTTGAAAAATTCCCGTTTTGAGAGAGTTTCCATATCACGCAATCTTTGAACCCCAAATCGTTTGACAGTGACTTAGCAGCGAGTCTCAAGAAGCACGAATTTGATACTCTACTGCAGAGGGAGTTCCAATTCCATCCACTATTATCGTTCCAAAAATCCCTAACCCGAAGATGGAGATCCGCCTCCGATAGATGACCATGACAGTGATACTTAAGAGCGTCATCAAACAACCACGGATCCTCCTAGAACTTTGTGTCTCGACCATCAATCACATTCCAGGCACGATAACCGAATTATAAGTCAAAACTATACCGCGCCACACCTTTGAGCTTCCTGGATTTACTACAAGCACATCATGCCACCCTCCATGATTGGCCTTATACTTAGGGAGAACAATTTCGACCACAATTGATCCCAGAAATCAAACAGTTGCCAACAAACCTTACTCAACATAGCTTTGTTCACTAGTGCAGCCTTGCGGAAGCCTAGTCCACCGTCAATATTAGGTCAACAAACATCGGCCCATTTCACCAAATGAATCCGCCTTGAGCCTGAAGTACTGCCCATACAAAATCTCGGCATATTCGATCCAGTCTTTCACATTCTCTTCAAGAAATTAAATTAATTTGTATAAAAATGATACATGTGGTGTAAATACATTAAGTAGCCTAGATCTATGCAAAATCAAAATAAAATAAAATTGAGGATTACCTTTTGAATCACCGTAACCAGACTCGCCTTTGTTGTTCAGATGATTCTTGGTGGCGGCTGCAACCCCTAGCCTAGCTAATCCTTGCGGTGTAAGTTTCCTTTTAAACAAACTAGTAAGATTTTTTTTTTAAAAAAATTTTTAATTTTTTTTACCATATATACTTTATTTAATTACCATATATACTTTATTTGATACATGTGGTGCAAATACATTAACTAGTAAAGATTTTTTTTTTTTAAAAAAAAATTCTTGGTGCCGGTTGCAACCCCTAGCCTGACTAATCCTTTCTTATACTTCTTTACTAGTTTTGGTCAATTGCGTGTAGCCCATCTGACCCACCCGCCTGAAAAAACGAACGGGTATGGACCAATGAGGAAGTCCGACCGTGTCAAAAAATCCCGTTTGGGTCGGATCCGGACACCACTCCTGGCCTTGCCATGACTTATTTTGTTCTTTTTAGACATTTTTATCACCAAGGACAACAATTTACTTACCCACCAAATCAACAGTTTTAGTCTTGTAGAACCTAGTTTTTTTCACATGATTTTTAGTGTTATTTGAAAAACTTTAGCATCATTATATATTTTATTGTTTCACTTTTTGTGCATCGACTCTTTAGGTTGCATACTACTTGCGTGTCTTGGTTCTTTGAGCTTCGTTTAAAAGACATGTTGAGTTTTTGTTAGTTTAGAAGGGTTGTGAAGGAGATAAAAAACCCGACGGCTCAAGATGGAGTTCAAATTTCAGGTTTTTGTGGGTGTTTCCGGGTGTTTTCATGTGCACTTTCTTAGGTTGACACCTTCTCTATACTTTCTTTCACTGAGTATATACTTTCTCCTTTTCTTTCTTGTGCTTCATAAATTATGGTTTATTGTGTTTCATGTTGTCGTTTCTTATTGTTTTATTTGTCTTTTGTTTGATCTCTTTTCTTGGAGATTTAATTGTGTTTCTCTATTTTTTTTAATGATTTTTGATACATTATATATGCATGTCTAGTGTATTGAGTCTCGTTTTATATTTTAAAAAAAACCCAGTGTTTACATGCCTTCAAAAGTAATGTATGCATGGTATAATATGTGCAACACGTCCTTTCTATAGATATCATTCACCACTAAAGTGGTTAATTCATCACTGCAAAAAATATAAGGTTGATACATTCTCGTTCTCTACAAATACATATTCAATAAGGGGTTCAGAGGTGAAAATATGTATAGTCTTGTATCCGATGAAATAGACATATATGTTGTAAAGAAAATATGTATACGTGAACTTAGCCAAAAGTCCTTAGTTATACAAATTCTCAATCGATGTGGTATAACAAAATCGATGAAAATATTTAACGACCCCAAAAAACAGTAGGTCAACGACTCACAGACGGTAGATCAATGAACCATATAATTGGTATTAATCCGTTATTAATAAAATTATACTTGAACTTAGCCAAAAAGCTAAGAAATGTATAATTTGTTTAATTTTCAAACTCTCTATTTATACATATTCTCAAACTATCATTCTTACTTATAATCAATGCGGAATAGCAAAATTTAAAAATATTTAACGACCCACAATACAGTATGTCAACGACCCATATAAAAGTAGGTCAACGACCCATATAACGGATATTAATCCGACCCATATAATGGATATTAATCCGTTACGAATAAAAAATATAATTGAACATAACCAAAAGGCCATCAAAATATATTTATATAAATTCTCAATCGATGTGAAATAGCAAAATCGCTGAAAATATTTGACGATCCACAAAACTGTAGGTCAATGACCCACAAAACAATAGTTCAACGACTCATATAACCGATATTATTGATTTGTTTAATCATCAAATCCTCTATTTATACAAGTTTTCAAACTATCAATCTTACTTATAATCGATGTGGGATAGCAAAATCGTTGGTGAAAGACTTATATAACAGAATATCCGTTATAAATAAAAATGGGAAAGGAAAATGAAAATATTTAACAACCCACAAAATAGTAGGTCAACGACCCAAAAATAAAAGTGAACAACCACAAAACAGACGACCCACAAAACAGTGGGTCGTTGGCCAACAAAACAGTAGGTCATATAACGAATATCAATCCGTTATGAATAAAAATTATACTCCATCCGATAAGAAAGACTATTGTTCTAAAAGTAATCAATAAAAATAATTTTCAAGAACAAATCTAATAATTACTATTCATTTATTGTCCTAGAAAACTTAAAACGACAAATAATTGTGATCAAATTTCTAATGCTAAAACTTTAATTTAACGACTCACAAAACAGTAGGTCAACAACCAGAGGCGGAGCCAGAAATTTATTAGGATGGGCAAATTTTCAAATTAAAAAGTATATTTTTTACAATCTGTAAACTATACTAAATCTTTTTCATAATTTATTATTTATTTTCTTTTGTATATTATACTTCTTGTAGTAGTCATATAAATATATATAAATATATTTTCATGAAATAGAGACAATCTTAATTGAGTATTTGATTGATAATATTGATGATTTAATTAAAAAGTATTTTAACTAATTTTAAATATGATTAATCGTAGTATTTAATGCAAGGTGATAATGAAAAACTTATTCAAAACATACAAAATAATAAATATTTTAAATTAGATTTTTATTTTTAACTCAAAATGAAACCTACAGGTACACCCTACAACATATGTATAATATAATATATTCAATTAACAACTAAAAGAACTAGGGATTCACTAAATTGTTACCTTAACATAGAGACATGAGCTTGTAGAGACACGTCAAATCCAATTAATTAAAGAAACCTATAAAGTACATGTCTATTTTGTAGCCCAATGCATCGTTTAAAAAAGAAAAAAAAAAGTTCTTGCCTGATTCTTTTAGAGCATCATAATGGGCCGTTCCCACCAAACAAAAGAAGAGCATAATGGGCTGTAAAAAATTATTGAGTTGGGGTGGGCCACGGCCCAGTTAACCCACCCCTTAAATCTGTCATTGTCAATAACCCACAAAACAGTAAATCTGTCATTGTCAATAACCCACAAAACAGTAGGTCAACGACACTTCAAGTTAGCCAAAAGGTCAAAAAATGTATGATTTGTTTAATCTTCAAACCTCTATTTATATTTGTTCTCAAATTATCGGTCTTCCTTATAATCCACGTGGGATAGCAACATTTAAGAAAAGTACGTGAAATCTGTAATAACCGGAAAATTCCGAAAATAAATAACAAACCGGACCACAAACCTCCCTGTTTTGTTATCATCCGGCCCAACGTACTCTTTGCCCGGAGCCCACTACCCACGGCACAAAACTCTCGATCAGCGTCCAAATGAGCCGTATCAGCACCTTGCTCCACATCGTCTTCTTCCTAGCTAGGAGGATGTTACGAGACGACCGAGATCGCACGTTAACAACGTTAATGCAGACTTGATGACGGACGTTACTTTTACGACAGGCCCGCGTTGAATATCGCAGTCCAAACAAGCGCCCCTTTCGACTTCTTGCCTCTCTGCCACCTTCGATCACGACGATCACCGCCTTTGTATTTCTCGCCCGCAACCTCGCATCACCACCTCGTTTCATCTCTTCCGCTCTTCGTTCTGACCTTCTCATAGTAACCGACGACTGGCGAACCACCCTCCCTGTTGTCACTTCCCGACCGGTTACCGGAAATCTCGACCTCTCATCCTGTCTTCAACCTCTCTCCTCTGCAACAATTAACCGCGACCGACGCCAACCCTTTGCCAAGGGAGACGAGGACTGAACCGCCGATCACCGGGAAGCTGACGCATAGACCTCGCTACTTTGCCAGATCACGCCGGTAAGTCGACTTTCCCCCTTGCTAGAACCTCGGTGAAGGTCGTATTGTAGGACACTCGGAGTTTCGTTGTAATGCTCTGTGACTGTAATCGTGTGAAATGTGTGTAGGGGACTCGAACAGGAGACCACTTGCGAAGCTGCAGGCGCCAACTGGTGCCGTTTGGAACCTATTTGCTTACAACCAATCCAAATTACCCGGTTTAATCCGAATACAAGCCTTACGTTTAAATTAATTCAGAGAATTTATAAAGAATTATTTACATAATAAAATTGTGCATGATAAGATAGCGGTAACTAGTTGATGGCAACATGGAAGACTGAAGATTCGTACAGAAATAGAAGCCGGAACTAATGTGGAACGAACGTAAGGTTAGGATTGGAACAAGTTAGGAAATGTTACGATAATAAATCTTATTATCCGGCGTGAGAACTATAAATAGTCAAGAGGTTATATAACGATAAAATAAGGTATGAAATTCCGAGATAGCAACTTTTATGAAACGACTTGGAGAATAAGGGAACGTGGAAATATCTAGATAATTGAAGTTTGGTATCTAAATAGGAAGCGGAACCTCAAGTTAGCGGATTCGAGAAACGTACTTTACTTTTAGGACCGGAACGAGAATAGATAATAGGAGAACGATCGGTAACTTTAGATTAGTGATGCTTTCCGAGTTTAAGTATAGATTAATAGACTACGAATAAGAAAACGTGAATGGACGCGTAGGTCTTAACTTTAAACCCAATTGATTAAGAATGTCCGGGTATTGATGTTAGACATCATACCCTGACTACTCATAACGATGAATCGAGTAATATTACGAGTGAGATGGTTCTAAAAGATGATAAATTATTGATCAGGATAATCGGATCTCTAGCTGGCAAGATCGCGAGACTTGGAGACCAGTATCAATAAGGTGAGTTTGTAGGACTCACTTAACTACCGTTTAATACTGAGTGTGCATTAGGGTAGTGTGTGTTATTCTTGTGAAATAAAATGAACGGACTAGACCACTGTACTTTAATTGTTAATAAAGGCACAAGTGTATGATAACGTGCCGTACTTGTCGGTCCGGGCCGATGGTGCCGGAGGATTGCCCCGCGACCAGTCCAGTAGTATATACGGTAAGAGGTACATACACCAGTCCTACTGGTTAACGGGGACGGGGGCAAGAGTCGGGAGACTCTTGTGTTACAAGAAAAAGATGGAAAATAGAATGGATAAATTCACGCAATGAAAGATAATAAACCGGGACCTTGAGTGTGCATATTGATTGATTTGCCGTATTTTTCTTTATATGTGATTGTGCTCTAGTGACCTTTAATATTAGAATTGTAGCTAATGGTTTTTACCGTGTTGTTAGATATTGCAGGTTAGATTCTACCGAGAGATCGAGAGTGAAGTGGTCAGCCGGGTTTCCGTACTAGGATCGGATTCTTTGGTTATTTAATTCAGTTATTTATTTCTGCAGTTTGATTATTATTGTTAAACTTACTCGTCCTAGAAATTGGTTGCTGATAGGTTTAGTGGAATCTTTACTACCTTTATAACTTTTATTAAAGATTTAACATTTTAATATTTGTGCCTTGTTGCAAGGTCCGTAGTTGATTCCCAGAATACGAGGTTATAAAATCGTTCAAAAAAAATTGTGTAATCTAAAATAAAAAGATTTTATAGATAAAAATAATTTTTTAAAAAATAAACAAATACCAATATAAAATTTTACGTTGGATACGAGTTGATTCGAGATCTTGTTAGTTAATTTTTACGAATTTTTTGTTTTATTATTGGCTTAATAAAAAAATTATGCTTAATTAATTATTTAGGAAAAAGATTTAATCATACAAATTTTGTGAGGGCGTCACGCCAACTTTAATGTCGTCTGTTTTAGTATAGATATATAGATTATCTAGGTCGTCGAGAGCACAATTCCGGGTGATCCGGTGGCCTTCCAATCCCCGGTTGATGTAGTCTGGCTCGTCTTTTCACCACGTGCATATCTATCCTGCTGTGTCCTAAAGAAGAACCACTACTCCGAATTCTCCCCTCTGCAACTCTCTCCCGCTAACTCTATTTTAATTCAAACTCAGTTACATGATTAGCCTAGGGATAAACAAATTATCTAAAAGTTAAGGACTTACTTGGAAGTATGATTTGGTCAAGATCCGGACCGGTGGATTGGAGATTGGGACAGAGATGATGGGTAGGCTTCCTCTTAGCTTACTAGAGATGTGACTTACCTAGTACGTACTCAATTCAAGCAAATATGTTACGAATGATAATAATAATATAACACATGTAGAAGAAGTAAAGTGTTAAAAATTGTAATTTCAACGAGGATTCATGATCCGACAAGGTTGAAACCGAGAATTTCGGTTTTATAATCTGGAGCATACTTTTTTGTTATTGCGAAATTCAGATGAAATGTTTAAAATATTTAAATTTTATAACGATTCAATATTATTTAAAAGTGTTTATATTATATAAACGGAATGGGATGAACTTAGCCGAATAAAAATGCTAAAGGTCTGTGTCTTGTTTGAGATATTTAGAGATTGCTATTTTTTTAAAATAAAATTCCATCAGAAAAGGTACTGAACAAGATTGGAATTTATTTTCAACCTTATTTATATTTATTAAAACTACTCTTGCAGTTGTATAAACCAAATCATCAAATTATAAAATGACTAAATGAGATAAGACTCCTCAGTGGCTCAGTCATCTTCCAGACTTCCACCAGCGAGATGACAACTGACGAGGTCCCCAGAGAAGAACAGCCCTACTATGGCGATAGTCGATAGAGAAATATGAAAATCGATGATGATGGTGAGAGCAGATGGACTTGAATTCGGCCATTAAATGCTCTCATCTACCATGAATTCAATTCTCTGTGCTCACTCGCCCTTTGTCCCACTTTTCACGGTAAAATCAACATCCCCTATCCCATTTTCAAATTTCTTCTTCATCAAATCTCATCACCAATCAATTTTCACTATACAACTTCGAATTTTGATTTATCACACACTATCTCTCTTATTTATGATTTTCGCCTGCAACTTGTAATGTCATTTGAATGAGTCTCTTGAGAGAACGCATTTGAAACCCTAATAAATGCTACCCGTGTATTGCTACCTTAGCTACCATATTTTACTCTGGTAGTAGTAGAACAACAACAAACAAGAACTTAATTCGCTCTTTTATGATCAATTCGCAATATTTAAATCAACAAGAAATTATGAAAATCTATGGTGTAGGTGGAGATGATGATCCTGTTGGGAAGAGAGCGGATGCTCAGGCCCTTCATAGGCGCTCTAAGAGGTTCAATTCTTTTATTTTTTGTCCAATGAGTTGATCTATTGAATTTTTTAAAAAATTTATTTATAAATTTGTATGTTTTCAGTGCTTCTGATAAGAATGTTGGAGATGCTTCAAGGCTTGGAGTTGCAAATACTATACAAAAGAATTCAACCCTACCAAGTGTGCGTTCGTGGATCTTGTGTGAAGATTTTAGTTTGACTATGAACCTACAGTTGATAGATTATTCATGTTCATGCAGGGTGCACCAACTTCTAGAAGGGCTTATGGTTCACATACTCCTCCTCGTGGATTGCCTGTATATCCTAAAACAGGTCCATCAGATCATCGTGCCTCTTTGGAGAAGGATGTAAGCCAATGAGTTCCCTTTTTTGATTTTCTGGTTTAACCAAATTGGATTAAGGAGTTGCAAAAAAGTGGGATATGTGTTTTACATGCAGATCCAATTGCTACAAATGAAGTTGCAACAAGAAAAGTCTATGCGAGCTATGCTTGAGAGAGCAATTGGACGCGCTTCAAGTACTTTATCTCCTGGACACAGGCATTTTGGAACTCAGGTTCAGGTGATCACTATTTGGGAATTAATAATTGGTTAGCTAGTGAGATTAGCAAAATGTTCTCCTGGACACATGCCTTGGGTTATATAAAGATTGATTGGTGATGGGATGATGGTAAATCCATAATGTCTTTGCTATGCAGACAAAGGAGTTGATCGCAGAGATTGAGTTACTTGAAGAAGAAGTTGCTAACAGAGAGCAGCATGTGCTTACACTTTATCGTGACATTTTTGAGCAGTGTGTTAGTAGACCACCTTCTGAACAATGCTCAGGGTTGAGTTCTCCAGCTCACTCAAAAGCGAAACCGAGGAAGCATCCTAGTATTATCAAAAGTGCCTTTTGTTCCTCAAAGAAGTTCCCTTTGCAGTCATTTCGTGTTCTTTCTTCAAAAAGCAGTTCGGAGAGGAAGGAGAAGACTAAACATGCTCCAGTATCTACAGGAAAAACTGATATACGTTTCGAGAAGATCTGTTCAAATGTAGTTAAAGTAAGCTACTTATTTCTTCTCTCTCTAATTTCCTTCAAGTATGCACATGGTGGATGAGGTTCAGTTACCTATGAAAGCAGGAGTAACCATTCAAATATAAAAAATGGTATAGTATTGGCTCAACATGAACAAAGAAGCCTGCTATTTTCTTAGTGCTCATTGACTTAAGGTGCCTCTTTTGTCGTAGGTAGTTTCTTTTTTTTTTTTTGAAGGATTTGACAATGAAGCTGCAGTTGTTCTTCGGATATTTTAAAAATTTGTGATGCAGAACCAACTTAACATAGGATGTGAAAGCATTACTGTACATAGGTTGAGGGAGGTATGCGTTTGAATAGTCTTGTCATTTATCTGTGATGGTTTTGTAGCTTGTTTGCGGTCTATTTGCACAAGAGAAAGCTTCAACATATTGGAATCTGATTCACTAGGCAGACACACTTTGAGATATTTCTACCTCAGAAGTGCTGAAATCGAACATATCTTCTTCTTTTTTTACGTATAATATCCATATCTACCTTTGTATGTATTCCTCTAATTATATTATTCAAATTGATGATTGAGTCATTGAGTACCTGACTAATTGAACTTTATGACACATCTTATTGGAACAATATTTCATGTGTATTGCATGCTTTGGCAGCATTTTTACTAGAAGATGATATTGCCAAAGACTGTTTCTCTGTTATCAAATGAAGTTGAAAAATTATTGTCAAAACTGAACCTTTGAACTTTATTACACATCTTATTGGAACACTTTGAGATATTTCTACCTCAGAAGTGCTGAAATCGAACATATCTCCTTTTTTTTTTTGTATGTATAATATCCATATCTACCTTTGTATGTATTCCTCTAATTATATTATTCAAATTGATGATTGAGTCATTGAGTACCTGACTAATTGAACTTTATGACACATCTTATTGGAACAATATTTCATGTGTATTGCATGCTTTGGCAGCATTTTTACTAGAAGATGATATTGCCAAAGACTGTTTCTCTGATATTAAATGAAGTTGAAAAATTATTGTCAAAACTGAACCTTTGAACTTTATTACACATCTTATTGGAACAATATTTCATGTGCATTGCTTTGGCAGCATTTTTACTAGAAGATGCTATTGCCAAAGACTCTTTCTCTATTATCAATTGAAATTCAAAAACTATTGTCAAAACTGAACCTTCTACCTCAAACTTGATCATTGCGGTTATCTCTCTATCTCTACGGATCCTTCTTGTATTTGAATCTCTCCTACTTTCTCACTGTCCCACATCTTTCGTAGTTTGCCTTCAGTATCTTTTATAGTTCGTATTGCTTTAGGTACGGTTTTATTTGTTATTTTCTGCAATCTAGATCCAGCTATGCTACATGCTTTCAATGTTTTTAGCCATCTGTTCACATCAGAAACTGTCTCATATTCACATCATAAACTATCTCCCATTCATCAAATTATGTATGAGATGGTTAAGTGAGGGTCTGGCACAACTTGTAAGTTTTACATATTTTCTACACCCAAAACTCTTCTTCCATTGAAGAGGAAAAAAAAGCTCCATTGGAGATGTTTAACCTACCAGATCTTGATGTGGATATGGATATGCAAACAGTGTGGTCCAGGGTATACTAGTGCTATGAATATATCAATACTTGAGATCGTATCAAGGAAGGTCTGCTCATGCTGCAGGATCTTGGTTGGTATTGTTAACGTACCTGCAAGTATGATGTTGTCTAAAGAAAATGGAAATACTATAAACCGTCTCTGCATCGGAAACTCTTGTTTCATTGGGCATGTCAAGTGATTTTCCATTATCCAGTGTAACAAGTTGTCTTGTTACATTATAATGCATTACAGGTAGGCAGGTCAGCGACAGAAAAGGCTACCATGATAAGAACTTTAAAAGACCATCTTTCTCAGTGTCCTAGCAAATTATCTGAGGAAATGGTTCGTTGTATGGCATCAGTATACTGCTGGCTCCTTAGCCCAACATCATTAAAATCTGATGATAACAAATCACCTGACCAAAGTTGCAGTCAAGAAGAGCATGCATGTAAATCTCTGGTTGAGATATCATCAATACCATCTCACAAAAGTCAGTTGCCGAATGCATCTAATGCCATCAGTAATTACAGGTATTGTCTATGCGTATGTGCTGTTTGCTTGCTATACATTATTTGATTTTCCGTTGAACATGTATGCTGCACAAAATAACTATATTATATAAGAACCAGGTGTAAGAACTAAAATTTGTAGTAGATGGTATTGAGATATCCTCAATACCATCTCTAATATTCTTAGAGATGCGTTGTTTATTAGTTAAGCATTATTTTGTTCACACTAATGGTATTCTTTTTGCACTTTTGGGCATTGTTGTAAATGAAACTTTGTAGCATCATAAATTATTTTAATTGAATGTGAAGAGGCAAGATTTTCTGCAGTACCTCTGTTCTGCATGACTGCACAGAAGTAACTATAATGCATCAGTGCTGATAAGCTGCAACTTTTCTATTTGCAGAGTTCTTGTTCAGCAGTTGGAAAAAGTGAACATCAGCCAGATGGATAACAAAGCCCAGATTGCATTTTGGATTAATGTTTACAATTCTCTCATCATGCATGTAAGTCTTGACAGATATTGATTGCTTGTATTCTTCAGTGAAGTTCTATTTTTTAATATTTTCTTTCTTCCAATTTCTGCAGGCATATCTGGCCTACGGAATTCCGACGTCTTCTCTAAGACGACTGGCTATGTTCCACAAGGTATTGCATTTCTTTGTTAAACTTTTCTTGTTTGATAATGACACTAGAGGTGGAAATTTGAACAAATCGGGTTGGTCATTTCAGGATCGACCCATTTCGGGTTTGGGTCAGAAATTCGGATAAGATCTGTCGGGCAGTTATTTTGGATTTGGTATACTACAATGAACCTGGAGGTTATTGTTAAGAAAATAACAAAGTGCACTGATAAATGTGTTTGTAAGCTAGAATATTGTTTATTTTGATGTTAGTATGATTTTTTGCTGCTTAATAAGAGTTGCTTATAAAGTCCCACAAGTCATTCGGATGGAAAAAGAAGAAAATCTTATCTCAGATTCATCACAAGGAAAAGGAGAGAATGTGTAAAAAATGAAAGAAAGATAGAACTGAAGCAATTGCCATAAATTAAGAGTTCAACGATTAAGGAAATGAGCACTCCCAAAAAAGGAAAAATTGACGTAAATTAAGAGTTTAAAGAAGGGAGGAAAAAAGTTTACACCCAAAAATGAAGAGAGGTAAAAGAGAGGAATAGGAAATACACAATATTAAATCAACTTGTATAGCAGGGTTTCTCGGAGTGAATGGATTTAAATTACAATTATATAAGCATTCTTAAGTGTATCAAACAATTATAATGCACTTTTGATTGACTGAGGTTAGTTTCTTAGTCCTATAAAAGTGTCTCAACACGTGCAATTTTTGGCCAAATTGACATTATCGTTCTCTTGGTAGAATCTTTCGTTGGCAAAAATACAGCAGAAGACTATACCTCTTCTATTTGCAGTGCCCTATCTTCTTTTCTTATATGAAATAGATAAGTTCCACACTTCCCATATGCATAAAATTGACTGTTTCTCTGTTCAGTGCAGGCTGCCTACAACATTGGTGGGCATGTAATAAGTGCAAATGCCATAGAGCATTCAATATTTTGCTTTCAAACTCATCGAATTGGAGGGGTAAGTTATTGTTTTTACAGAAGTACTTCCGAATCTCATAAAGATGCCAAACTTTGATGTGCATATGCATTGAATTTCGTCTTGTTTACACTAAATCTAATGACCATTTTGCCATTTTACTAACTTTTTCACAAGCAAACAAAATAAATTTTAGAGGTCAGAGAAGGATTTAAGTAAATGTTAGCTGAAACTAAGATATACCGTAATAACTAGGATGAATGATGACTAGAAGTGGAAACTAATACCATTGGTAGAACAACAAAAGCAAATATGAATATTTTCAATTATATAGAAATATCTGAAAAAGTAAATATGAAAGCAAAACTATAATGGACAAAATCACTACAACATAGAACATGGGTGATAGAGTTAGGAATGTGGAACCTTAAAAAGTACTGCCAATGGTATTAGTTTCCACTTCTAGTCTTCATTCATCCTAGTTACCCAAATCCCAAGGAGTAACCTCTGTAAAGCTTTGGCCAGCCTAAGGCTGAAAATATTCATATTGTTCTATGATTACATCTTGTGAACTGCCCACTATAACGCCTTAGTGCCTTACCCATCCTAAAACCGCCATTAGTGAGGCAATTTTTTCTCAAAAGCTTTTGTACTTCATTTCTTGGCTTCAATGTTGTTCAATATATACATCTTGTAAATTCTCTTCCTCGGAATCCTCCAACCCGAGGGTAAAAGATATGATGCTTGAAGTGATTAGTGCTTAGATTTATGAAGCTCCACTGTATATACTTGACATTGTATGAACTACAGTGGCTTGAAGCAATCCTGTCAACTGCATTCAGAAAAAAGTCAGGATACGAGAAGCAAGTCATCGGCACAAAGTTCGGTCTTCCAAATTCGCAATCGCTTGTTTGCTTTGCCCTCTGCACTGGATCCTGTTCAGACCCTGTGGTAATAATCCTTGCCTCTAATGATCTCTTTTTTGCATTGTAGTTTTGTTGTCTCAGCCTTGCAAACATTGATATCGTATGCGTATCTATTATAATACTAAAACTGAAGTAATTGATGTCACGTGCGAATCCGAGAGTAATACAAGGGTAACGTGTTAAACCTGCGATAATGCCATAAACTTATCTTTTTGATTATCTATTTAATATATTTTTGTACAAAATCGAGGAAAGGTAGATATAAGATTTGCATATGTGAATATGTGATATGTAATGCTAGAATTTTAACCAAGGGTAACTATATATTTTACATTATTTCATGATTTTAAATAAATGTAATTTAAATCAAAATTTACAAAAAATTATGATAATATGATGGTCAAAAAATTATGATATTAGTTATTTTATTGTCAAATTTTAAAAAACAAACCGCACGGATACTAAATTGGTTTGTTATAAATCATAAATTTTCGGTGCTCAATTGAAATCTTGTTTAAAACTTAGACACTATGAGTAAACAACTCAACAAGTTGCTCTCTGTTTGTGCTTGTAGAGTTTCATTAATCTGCTTGTTTAAAGTTCCACATTGTGTTGCCCATAGTCTTTTGCAATTTACTATATTGATCAAATTAATATAAAAAAATTGTATAAAGTACTAAAAATTAATTGAGATATCGTCTCCTGGCCAATATATGCTGATTGCTAGGAATATATTCATAATATTAATCAGATAGATTTCATAGTTTAAATGGTCTGGAATTTGTTACCTAAAAGACACCAATATTTTAGGCGGCTTAGCGAAATTGTATGGTAAATTAAAGGCTGATATGGGTGAATAGCCTCTTATGTTGAGATGGGTTTAGTGTTTGTCCCCTTCAATAAATTTATAACAAAATGTAATCTTTCTAGAATTTTTAGTATAAGAAATTGATTTACAAAAAAAATACAAGATTTAAATAATATGCAAGATACATTCAAGAAACACGTATAAGAATTTACAAGCAATTATGTGTACATGAATGTAAAACTAAGGGGGACAATTAGATAAAAAAGAATATTAGAGCAGGACAAAGACTACATTCATGGTCCTTTGACTTTACATATAGGTCCCTAAACGTTCATTTGCTCCATCAAGATCCCTAAAATTTGAAATTGTTTCATATTAGTCCTCAAATTATGAAATTCTGTGTCAAAATTATTCTTCTCTCGAAATACTATAATAAAAACTACGGTCCAGTATGAATTGAAGTTTAGGGACTTAAAGGGAGTAAAAATAAGTTTAGGGACCTCTTTGTAACTTTTCTGAAATTCAAGAACTGTATGTAATGAACCCAAAAAAAACGTTCAGGACCTGTTTGTGACTTTTTGTGAAGGACCGTCATATTGGACAATTCTCTAGCGTGAAGTCGTCGTTTTAAATACTAAAACCAGAACTCTTCTGACAATTTGTGCAGTTGAAGGTGTACACAGCATCAAACGTGAAAGATCAACTTGAAACCGCGAAGAGGGAGTTTCTTCATTCCAACGTAATGGTAAGAAGCCATAGGAAAGTATTTCTACCAAGGTTGCTTGAAAGATATGCAAGGGAAACATCTCTTGGTACAGATGATCTCATCAAATGGTTATGCGCTAATGCGGACAGGACTTTACGTGATACGATTGAAAAATGTGTAGAATCCCAAAAGGCCAACAAGAGAGTGGCTCAGCTCATAGAATGGTTGCCATACAGCTCCAAATTCAGGTATTTGTTCTCCAAAGAATTGGCAGCTAAGCCATGGTGGATCTGAATTTTCCTTTTTTTCGTAGTATTAGGGATATGTCAAGGGATTGTATTATTCTGCTTTGAGTTGCTAAAGATATTGTCATTCCTGTTTGTTTGTACATGGAAATACTTGAAACTTAGACCTGCATTTGGGCACTTCCTTGTCCGAGTAACGGGAGCTTCCATCAGGAAAACAATGTTCCGATTCTGCTTTGAGTTGCTAAAGATATTTTCAAAATCACTTCCTAGTATTATTTTAGGATTTCACTAAATAATATTGTATCGTTAGTCATGCATTCGAATGATTTGTTTTGGAATTCAAAACTCAATAAAATAACTCAATAAAATCTCTCTAAGCGGACTTAGTCAATATTGGACAAACCAGTGAAACCACTGTAAATCTGATTGTTGTTTCTTTTTGTTTGTTGAGTTTTCACTCTTTCTCATATTCCACACAACATAGAGTATTGAAATTAGCTGCTCATTTCAAATGAGTATATCCAATAATTGTACAAGGCTAAATTCATTGTACTATTTCTATGCACATAAACTACATATGTGATTCGAGTGAAACTATCGGGCGGTTGGGATTATCGAGTCGAGAATGGTGTGAGCTTGGAGGTGTGGAGCACATGTTCATGTAAATGGGACTTTAGTTGAATAACTGAATGTTACATTTTTGTGGATTTAGGTTGTCTCATTTCTGTTGGTAGTTGTACGTTTTGCGGTTACTTTTATTTTACTGTTTTATGTGTCGTAACCGCCAATAACAATCTTAATATCATGTAACTATAAGATTAATTCCAATCCTATACATAGACCAAAACGAATGGGGTCTCAACTCCTAACTCCCTAAAAACGTCAAGAGAAATAATCTCATCTTGTGAGGTTCATTTAAACATTATGCATGATCTCTAATTGTATATTTTGATTCTATAATCATAAAGGTTAATGTTTCTTATTTTCCTATATTAGATGTAGTTTTGGTCTATAATTGATATAACAAATTAACCAACTTTTATTGTAGCTATTATAATCGTCTTTGGTTTAAATCATCCCTCACACCATGAAAGCCTGAAACACACATTCCCCTACAATCAAGCTCCACCATCACACCAAGGAGAAAACAGCTATCTTATATAAGATACAAAAGGTTACATCTTTCATTGCCATTCAAACCCAAAAACACAAAATCATAATGGCAATGTGCAATATCACATTTGCCTTATTATTTGCAATGTGCTTGATACATTGTTGTTCATCCGACGAGGCGGTGGACAAGCAAGTCTTTCTCGACTCACAAAACAAGGCTCGCGCAAACGTAGGGGTACCTCCACTTGTGTGGAACAACACACTCGCAACCTACGCCCAGACTTACGCGAAACAAAGAAAAGCCGATTGCGCAGCTGTCCACTCAAATACCGATAACGACAACCCGTATGGGGAGAACATAGTGGTGGGAACGGGGTCACGGCAGCTCAAGCGGTTCAGTATTGGGTTGATGAGAAGAAGGATTACGACCATGATACGAACCAGGGCAAGGCTGGGGACGATAAGTGTTTTCATTACACACAAGTTGTTTGGACCCTCACGACCCAGGTTGGTTGCGCCACTAGCAAGTGTAATAACGGCTGGGTCTTCATCTCTTGCAACTATTTTCCGCGAGGAAATTTTGCAGGTCTACAGCCTTATTGATCGTATGATGAAAGTCTATAAAATCAAATCTGGGCTTCTTAAATTCTCTGTGTACCATCTCACATTGTAAAAAACATCTTACATAATGTATCGATATGGAATATGAGTATCGGTATGGGGGATTCTTAAACTAATTTAACTGGAAAGATACTTAACAATCTAAGTTACATAAATATTCCATACCTCAAACCCGCTATGAATCACCCTTGCTCATCTCATGTGTTGGAGATATAACGGCACCGACATCCTTTGGTGGTAGTTTAACTCTAAAAACTGCATAATGATGATTCAAGCTCTTCTCTCCCTGCAATCTGTGTACACTTCCCAGTGCACCAGTGCGCGGATTTGGAAACGCATAGAATATGCGCCTAATTCGCTGATGTACAAGCGCCATTGCACACCTGCAATGAAATATTAACAAACAAATTATCAGGCTCGACTCTTTAGTGAATAATGCAACAGCATATTATCTCCTATTGCAACACGTGTAAACCATGTCAAACCAAGACCGATCAATATCCGAGCAGAACGGATTCGAACTTCTCCTAGAATAGTTTCCAATGCGAAAAAAATGATAAAATATATATTAGTAATTCAAAGGAGAAATCCAAGCATTTGATTGGATCATATTAACCAAAGAAAGTCAATAATATTTCTTGATCTTTCTTTCTAAATCTAGTTTAATCAGGCCCTTATCCCTATATATGGCTTCACAAAGCCGCCGGGATATTATCTCATATTGCAAGAAATGTTTTTCAAGAATCAAGATTGAAGAGCAGCACAAAAAAATTCACATTTGTTAGCATGAATATTGATGATCTTCAGCTTCTTACAAGACTAAATGAGAAGGAAAAGCATCTTTAACTTGATCATTACTAATTCACAGAAATCCAAGCTCATTGCACATGCGAGTTGTAGCGTGAAAGGCCATAATTTGGATAACTAACTCGGGTATACAACAACTCTATATAGTATAGAGTTGAGTAATTGCAGATGGAATACAGCACGAGAAAAGTTTTGATATGTGTGATGAGGGCAGAATGGATGTCATCAATGTGATGCTATAAAAACCTGTGATTTTAGCCTATTACGGAATCAGAAGAATCTACACTAATTATGTGATGTGAACGGAGCCATGATCACATTGTGGGGTCAAAGATTAGGGGAGAACTACATCAGGAATATGCACACTACTATAATGAACTTACATGGCGCATGGCTCCCAAGCGAGGTAGATGTCAAAGCCGGTACAAAGGTAAGGGCGTGCCGTTTTAGACTGAGCAGCACCGTTTGGGAGCTTTTCGATATCTCCACCCTAATTTAGATGCAAGGTTATTTCAACCATGATGAATTAAATACTAAAGATTATGAAAAAGCAAATCGAGTGTCTCATTCATGCATATTAAAGGGCAAAGACACTATAATAAAAATAAAATAAAAAAATAAAAGAGAAGAGAGAACGCAGAGCTGGCTTACACTACAGGCAACTCTCATTCTTTTGGCGGGTGAGCATGTTGCAAGAGGATCCTCTTGAATCAAGTTCTCATCAATATAGTCCGTATCCGGGAAAAGGGTCCTATCTCTAGCAGCTGAACTTTCAATAGCAACCAAAGCAGCATGTCGTAAAGGGTGCCAATAACAAGAACTAACTGTAGATAAGCTCCGTTGGGACCACTGCCAAGGGTTTAAACACTGAACATCTGTGTATAAATGTATTTGATCATCATCTGTACAACTTGATCGTAGCTTGTTTGACAAGCATCCATTGGCAGAAGAATCTCCATTGGGGTGATGAAGGTTGAAAGTATCATTCCTTGTGTCGTTTTCTTTAGGAGAAGGATGCCATGAACCGATATCATCACGTGCAGTGGCAATTACTTGATTAATAGATGGATCTACAATAATTGCAGCATTGACAACCTGATAATTATAACAAACACCATACAACTCCTTGTGAAACTTCTTTAAAAAAACCAATTTAAGAGAGTCATTGGTCAGCCTGAGAGTTTCAACTCACAGGCTCCTTATAAAATAAATTACCTCTTTCCCAGTTGTGGCCAAATTAATTGCATGCTCCATGAAATTGAAAACTGTTTGCGACGCTTCTTCACTAAAGCCAGCTATGCCCTCAATATTGCTGCAATTTGGAAGGGAAGTGATCAGATTGTCAATCTAAGGCTTTCACAACCCACTTAGGGGGAAAATTACATGCCAAAAATTGAAATAGGGAAAATGTTATATAAATTAAGCAATGTTACTTCAAGATACTGATTGAAGATAATTTCATCTAGATTGTGCGTTCCACGGATTGATTTAGATTATTTTTTTACACATGAATGAAAAACTTCGTAAAACTATATCTTGAAATTCAAGTTTTGGATAAACTTCACATGGCTTTATAAATTAAAAAAAGAAAGACAAAGGATGACATTGAGAACTTCAGTTATGACTGATTCTACCCATTCTCTACCATTTTAATCCAGGTGGCTGCATACACTTATCTGAGACTTCTTTATAGTGTGGATTTCCAAATAATATTCAGTCTGCTACCAAGGAAATTATAAAAACAAATCCAGTGGCTATGCATAGAAAATATTCAAACAGCAGTATGATCAACACTTCGGAAAACATGGTCAAATAAGATGATCAGATTATGCTAGCTCAAAACCAAGAATGACTTACTAGGTTGGTGGATGAAATGATGTAGGCCAAATTTTGCATTGTTCTTCCCACTCTTCTTTCGTTGTTGCTGCATATTTACACACCTAAAATTTCAGAAAGATTAAAAGACATTGCTAAATTGTAAGAAATCAGAGTAACTACAAGGTCAGGTTATAAATACTGGACGATAAAAAAATATAGCAACCCGTTCTCATCTCAAATTTTGGGTGCTACAAGGAGCTATGATATTAAAATCAACTTTGCAATTAATTCTCAAATGCTTTTTAAGATTCAGGTTTTTTTTAAAAAAAAATCCAGTTCGCACTTCACATACAACTTTTCACAATATTTTACCGAATAGTCAAATCACTAGCATGTTCTCCAAGAGAATTATCGTAGTTGCATAATGAGGCAACACTTACAAGATTAAACGTAGAAGTAAATGCTATAAAACACACTAGAAATATTTCCAACCCATTTTCAATCAAGGAATAGAAAATCCAGATGCGGATCAAGGAATTCACTTCGTCTTATCTAAGAGACATATCATTTGAGCAAAGGCTGAGCTTGAAAGTTGCTTGTGAGATTTCTCCTTTTTGGGACGAGTAGATATTTGATAAATCACAGGTATGCAATAGCACAAGGAACACAGGAATGAGTGAAAGGAATAGATTCAAGAAGCTACAGAACAAGCATTGACCTACTTGTGTAACAAATGTACTCAATTGGTAGGAACTGATTAGCTCAGCAACGTCTCTTGGTATGCCACTTAAGTCACTGACATTATCACTAGCAAGACATAGTAATAGTGTCAACTGTATCTTCCCTGTCAAATAAGTTGACAAACATCAAGAATGGATAATTGCTAGTATCAGCAAATATGTCATTTGCAAATGCTTCTTAAGAAGAAAAATGTTGATGTCAACAGATAGTTTTTACATACAGTTGAAAGAGGGGAGAATTAGTTTTAAAAAAAGGAGAAAATCATATCCTTATCATGAGATTCAATTTGGAAACGCATTGATACATACCATCATCAAGACATTTCCGCACTCTCTTAACATGCCGTAGATTTTCCAATGGAGCCACTTGGTTCAACTTTCTAAAATAAAAAAAAAGTTAACTATGTATAAGTAGGTTTCCAAGTGTCTTACAAAGGTGTAACCACAAACGATTTCTTGTTGATGTTTTGGAACACTTGTATTCTGTTTTTCACGTAAGCAATAAACAAGGGGCTTGTGTCCTCTATTATTGCAAAAAAAAAAAAAAAAAATAGAGGTCTTAGACTCTCTCAGTTGCAATTAAAGTAGGAAGCTTCGTGTTTGGAAAGGTGATTTTTTTGTCCCCAGGTATGTATATTACTAGTTACCCTATCCTCAATTCTTGTAAACAAAAATACCAAAAGAAAAAACAAGGGTCATCTCAAATTATCTATTATACAGATATTGCGCAGAGGGCCACAGATTACTAATCATGGAGTTCATTTCATTTTGTAACACATAATAATTAATTGGAGATTTGGAAGAAGAATAGAGGATTAAAATATGTCAAACCTGATCATAATATTGGCAAATTTTGGGTCAATCAGTGAAGCAACAACGTTTACTGCATATAAAAGCAAACATAAATGTCAAGTCAGCAGACAGTCATATTAATCTTAACTCCCCCAAACGATTTCAATTTAGGGTAACAAGTTCAATTTCATTCCATCTTGATAGAGTCATGGATTGAGAAGGATGTGTGAAGGTATGTATATATGCATATGTAGGTAGACAGAGTAGGAGAGAACCAGTTGGCTGATGGCCTGGTAAAACAGGTGGCTTGTCAGGGATGTGAAAGATCTCACACTTGTCATTCAACATGCTCGTATCTACAAAAGGAGACAACTTTCAATTCACAACAATTGTGCAACTATCTTTGAGCAAACCCTGAATAATAACCAAGTTTACAATGAACAGATGAATCAACAGCATAAAAATTTGATGCACACATGTTCTAGTGACCCCTCCCCTGAAAGCATGGCAGTCAAGGGCCAAGGCTCAGGGTCACGACTTATCTTATAAGTACAACCGAATCTTATTAACAATAAAGAAACATCATCCTACACCAATTCCCTGGAGAGTTATCAAATGTGCAAAGTCAATGCCGTAATTCATATTGCTAAAAATAAGGTGTATATATTGAAATTAAAATTTTGGCACTTGTGTATAATTTTCTGGTTAACAGTAAATAGAAGTATGGGCGGTTTATTGTAATTTACCCCAAAGCTTGGAAACCTGATTAGAGTTACTGTAGCAGACCAGGGTGGCGGCGGCGGCGGAGGCAGTGGCTACGGATTCCCTGGCTGATGGTGAGTCGGGTGGCGGTGCCAATTTGAGCCGAACGTCGTCTACAACAGAGAGGACTCAACGATAGATGTGGGTTCGCGCAAGGAATGAAGAGCGGAATTGATTCGGACTCGATAGGAATATGATTCAAGATCCCACTGAAGTGGCCTGCTGGAAGAGATGTGATACGGAGTGGAAATGTGAAAACCCTAGAATGATATAAAAATGGGGACTTTCATAATTTTTTAAGATGAATAGAGTAGAAGTAAGTGCGTACACAAGCTGTGAAGTTGCAGTGCAGAAGGTGAGTTTCAGTTTTTGAATGATACAAGGGACTTTCATCAGTGGTTGAAGGAAGATTGAGCAGTGGGTTCATTTTGAGTGAGGGTATTTTGGTCATGTCGAACTTTTTCTTTTTTTTTTAATTACCGAAAGCGGTTAAGTTAAACTATCTTTTAGATATAGTCTAATATAAAATATACTATCTTTTTGGCAGTTGCAGTTGTGGTTTATTGTAAAGTTGTTTTGAGATTTGTGATTTAAGAAAAAGTTCGTATAATGTGTAATTCAATTGTTTGAATTTGACTAAAATATCCGTATCACTTTTTCCTCGTCAATTAAAATCTCTTTCTTCCTTCTTCTTATCAATTTAGAATGCCACGAACTAGGCCATATCGACGATAGTTTTCGGATTCCACTTTCTTCTTCCTTCTTCCCAACTGTTATTTTTATGCTCCAGATTTCAAATTTCTTTAATCTATCCCTGTATCATTCTCTTCATCCACCTTCAGCATTATTTTCTCCTTCTGAAACTCTAACGAAGACATAAATCATATTCAATTGCTTCGATTCGAGCCACGTATACAAAATAGAGAAAGTATAGGTTAATAATAGAAGAGAATTTGAGATCAATGGTGAGAGATCTGTGTTTTTATGGACATTTTCTTCTATTCCTCCATTGATGAAGCAAAGGTTAGTGACAATTTCAGGTTTTGGGTGAGAATTGGTCTGATTTCATCTTATTCCACTTCCTGGAAATTGTCGTTGTTCTTCCTGGACCGACGACTGCTTCGATTCTTCTTGTCATTGTCGTTGTTCTTCTCTCTTTTGGCTAGTGGATCCATTAATCATTGGATGAGAAAGGGCGATTGGAACCAATTTTTCAAAACCATCCGAAAATCACATAAAACTTGGCCTAGGGAGATTCCAAAACACTAGTTTTCACAACTCCATAACCACATTCTGAACCACTACAATGAGTCCGTGAAACCTCTAACTCTAACTAAACATTGCATTTTACAACACTTTTATAACCCTAAACTAAAAGAAACCCATAAATAGCATAAAACTAAATACAACCTTTGTTTTTAGAGAAATTCTTTTGTAAACCGTTTAGTTAGAGTTTTTGGATTTTCTGTAGCATTCATTGTTGTGGTTTACGGGTTTTGAAACCTCAATTTTTGAAAGCTCCTTGTCCAAGGTTTTGGGGGTTTCTCGGTTAGTTTTTGCCATGATATCCCATATTCCCATTCGTGTCCTTCTCCACAAATACTTCTCTCATGGCAAATTCGAAGGAGGTGTCGCAGGTGACACTAACAGCTTGTGGTGAATTCAAGAGAAATGTTCTTTTCAATAACGTTCTTCTCTAAGCCCTTTTTTCTTCAGGTCGGTTGAACAAGAGAAGCGTTTTTATCAGCAAAGAAGTGTTCTTCTCTTCTTCTTCTTCTTCTTCTTCTTTAGGTCATATGAACAAGCAAGAGCTTTTAGATCTATGTCTTTTGGAATGAACGATTGAGAATTTCAAAATTAGGAATGAAAATCAGCCTTGGATTTTGTTATTTCTGTTGTTTGCTTATTAATGGTGAGGGTATTTTGGACTTTACGTAAAATGGAAACTAAATTTGAACCATCTAACTAAACACGTATACATAGTTTTTTTTTTTATAAACGGCATATCTCAAAACAACCCTCGCAAAAAACCGCAACCGCATTTTTACTAAACGCACCCTTTACTAAACACGCCCATAATATAGGTAGACGTGGTTAGTTGTGTATTTTTTCAAGAGATTTTTTTGAAAAAAAAGGGACAAAATTGGCCCTCTAATAATACTAGAATTACACTAAATTGAGGCAAAACAATATCCCATGTCTTCTACAGCTTCAGACGACATTTTTCAGAGGCATTCAACATCGGTGGATCGACTCCTTGGCTTAACGAAGATAAGAGACAACAAACACAAGCAAAACATGTATCTTTCGGTCCATATTGGGAAACAAATGCATAAAGATCGTCACCAAGCTTCAATAGCAAGATAGTAGAAACTAAATTCTTATTGCAAAGAAGCAACCAAATCAATCGATTGGATTTGCAAGGAGAACCTTAATTCTACTCGAATCATCGGAAACAATTTGACAAAGATGTTGGGCATGTCCATCTTCAAGCTCGATCATCATCTCTTAATTTTTTAGCGTTGATGTCTACCATCGATGTACTAAATTTGAATAGTCATCGTCATAGCAAATTAGAATTGAGATGTCCACTATTGGTTCACATGAACTAATGTTCAATGAAGTCCAAATGCTCACCTTTGATTCAATCTAGTTGAATTGGGAAGACGATACAGTCCAGTTGCATAAATCAACAATTCGATTCAAACCTAAATTCAATGAAGTTCATGTGCCAAAACCAGAAATTTGAGATCTTGTTACCCAAAAATTCAAACCCTTATTTGAGATGGTGACGCCCCATTGTCATCGCGGGTGTGAGATTGTTGTATTCTTAACGTGTACAAGAGATGTATTCTTTCACAACTCGTTCTATAATTATGTTTGGAAGAAAATGAGTAGAGAATAGAAGGAGGGCATCACTAGAAACCATGTTGTTATAATATCTCGTAATATCCTATAACCTTGGGTTGGTGAGGTTATTTAGGAGGGGGTTTTTAACCCAAATAAATCTCATTTACAAGTAAATAACCCAAAAAATGAATCCCAAACAATCTTATATTAATTATAGGAGTAGCACGTCTCACGCAGAAAAATGCTCACTGCCAAGTGTCATTTTAGCATTTAACCACAACCTACCAAAATATTAATTAAGTTTATTCATTAAAAAATTATTTTACAAAATATTAAAATCAAATATTTAACAAAACATTTATTTTTGTAGTCCATGATATCCATTTAACCAGTTGGGCCAGTTATACAACAAACATGATTAATCTTAAACGTAATTAGTTTTGATTATAGATTGTGTCATTTCTTAAATTAATTTATATATAACAATTAACTTAACACCTATACTACCAATGTATTATAACTATTAATATATGAATCAGCATAATAAGGGGGAGAAAAATCAAAATATGAATTATTATACGGTTATATATTTTATTAATGTATTATATAATATTATATGTAAAGTGCACAAATATTTATTGCTTATTATTTACTCTATCTAATGACAAACAAATAGTTTATATATAATCCCTTAAAGAAATATAATATCAAATAATAATTTTATCAAAATCTCGTGCAAGACACGGGCAATGTACTAGTCTACCAGTAAAGATGTCCTAAATGGGAGGGGGTTATTTATGGTAAGTGTTTGGTATTAGATAAATATTATATATTAGATTCGTAAAATGACTTGTATGAGTGGATATAACCAAAAAAACCTCTCATCCAAATAACCTCCATCTAGATTAATCTAAGTGATACTTCCATTTGACACCCGACTCAGGTAGGAATTATGATCAAGATGGAAATCATTGAGACGAAGAAAATCAAGAAGCATGCAGAAGTGGTCGACAAGCAGTTGGGTCGGCCGATCACGTCTGATCTCTTATGCATGTGACCTCCTAATGACCTCTTATCGAATTATTAAAGTCATGGATCAAGTTTTGGATTAAGCCCACCAGTCTAGCCCAATAAGGTCATCCGACCCTATAGAGCGGTTGGCCCACTTCGATGTCAAGTTATCTTATCTCTTTATCCTTTTGTTTTGACTGGACTTTTAGCCCGTCCACTTGGATATTTTTGTATTTATGTTTACCCATTAGGGGTATTTTAGGCGTTCTAGATATGATATTATGTTGTTAGAAGATATATATAAGGTTTTAAAGTTAATTTTGAACCCTATAAATAAGGCTTTCAACCGTTAGGTTTATGCTGTGTTTGCTAAGCACAAATCACTAGTGATTTGTTGTGTTTATTCGTGTTTTTAATATATGGTTGTTTGAGAGAGCAAAAAACACTAATGATTTGTGTTTATTTTGGCTGTTTTAACAACTTCTATCTACACCATATTACCAAATAAAAGCTTCCCAAACCAAAGGTGAAGACCACTATTTGAAGACTATTTTTATGCTCAGCAAGCGCAACATCAACACTACAAATACTTCTCTCAATACTTTAACTTCTATTGTTTTTTTTTTCCTTTCAGATTTTGTTTCCTTATTGTTGGTTGGTTTTGTCTATTCCTGCCGTTTAATGTTTTCAACCGGCTTTTTACTTCTTCTCATCTTGGGTTTGTTTATGGTATGGGTTTTGCTTAATTGTTTTCATTTTTAATTTCTATGTTTGCTTTCTTTATCTTGTTTATGGTTGGACCGAATTGAGCATAAACAAATTGAACACTAACAAACACCCAAACAAAGAGATTCTTATACATAATCGCCGTTAAACAAACAAAATGAATGAAAATATATTTTTCATTTGGTTCACATAAATAAATTTGCTTGTTAGTATCATCGGATAACGTCCTTTGCGAGAAGGGGAAACCCAAATTTTGCTCAAAAAGCCTATTGTACGCTACAACAATGTAGTCAACTTCTAAAATCAATCAACAAGAGGCAACCTTTGAGCGTTTTAGGGATCAGTTGAACGCTACAACGTTTCTTTTGTTGGAGTGACCCTCCGAATTCCAATGACAAACCTCCAAAACCAAAAACTATAAAAACCCTTATAAATAAAATTTTATTTTACTTTTCATATCTTCTATTTTGCATATGATAATCAAAGCGCTCTAATAACAATTGAGTAGGTAGACAAACTCATGCATCTCCCAACATTTTGTTTCACTTCCATTTTGCGGTTGGATGACTTCACGTTTTGGTTTTTGGTTATTCGTCTTGGAGGATGGGTTGACCTTGTTTCAATTGGACGTGGACAAGTAATTGAAATCTGAAGGCTCAAGAGAGAGTCCAAATATGAAGTTTCTACCGGTAGTCATCTGAAGCTTTTCTGTGCACTTTTGCACACGGTTTTTCAATTTCTCTTCTCTTTGGTTGCCTGACGTTTCGTCATGCTTGGTGTTTCATATCCTCACCGATTGATGTTTTGTGTTTGTTTATCCCGCTTTTCCCCTTTTTTCCCCCTTCTCTTCCCTTGGTTTTGTCTTGCTCGAGTGCTCATCTTTAGTTGCTTGACGTTTCGTTCTGTTCGGTATTTTATATCTCATCGGCTAATGCTTTTTTGTTTATCATCATTTTTATTTTTTTTCTGAATCGAATTTCTTTACTTCTTTAAATAAATTTTTTTTTAAAAAGCCCGGTGCGAACGTGAACTCCGAGTCGAAGTAAAAAGAAAAATGAGTATTTCATCAAGACAAAGATCATGATGCGTTGGTTGGGACTTGGCTTGTTCCCTCTGCCAAGTGACTTAAACCAATGCATCATGTCCCTTAAAATTAGTGGTAAGAAACCTTTCGAAAATACTGGTGATCTAGCGTGTTGGGTCCTAGTCAGTAAAAATGAACGTTTCCTATTAAAAGCGGTTTAATATGAAGATTACGTATTGGAACTGCCGGGGGATGGGTCGTAAGAATTTTTGGACATGCCTTAAAATTACAAGCCAAAATGATCACATTGATATGATTGTGTTATCCGAAATAAAAACGAACAAAGAACCGAATGAGATGTCCTGGCGCAGTGCCGGTTTTGATAACTGTTTTTTTATCCCTGCTGTTGGGCGAGCAGGTGGATTATGTTTGCTATGGAAAGGTTTTAAATTGATTAATGAAAAAATCAAAATCATATGCTCGGGTGAGAGATTCATTTCCTTAGAACATTTTAATTGTGATATAAATTTCACCTGCATTATCTTGTTCATATACGCTCCTCCAATGGAAAGTGGCAAGGATGATTTTTGGAGAAATATCATCAACATATACAAAACCTTTCAGTTCCCTGCCATGATTATGGGAGACTTTAATGACATTCTTTGTCCGGCAGATAAAATTGGCGGTCTTTTCCCGAACCTCAACAGATTCCGTAGAATTAATAACATTATCCAGGAATGCAATCTAATGGATCTCTGCTCGAGAGGGAATGAATTTACCTGGAGGAAAAGAAAGGAAGGCGATAATAACACATTTGAAAAACTCGATCGAGTCCTTGTCCATTTTGAAGTAATGAATAAGTATAATCAAATTCATGTCTGGAACCACGCTTTTACCACTTCTGATCATTATATGATCTCAATCAATTTGAAGAATAACAATCAGAAATTTAGAAATAAACCTTTCAGATATGAACTTATGTGAAATGAGAGAAAAGATTGCGAAAACATAATTAAACAAGCTTGGCGGTTCCATGTGCCGGGTACAAATATGTTTAAATTATGTAAAAAACTCTACTTAACTAAAAGAAAATTAAAAATCTGGAGCAAAAGGAGTTTTGGGAATATAAATAAACAGGTTAAGAAGTTAGATGATGATATAGAGAAGCTGCAAAACTCGATTTACAGTAATTATAACCAAGGAATAAATGATAGAATTTTAAGATTAAGTAAAAAACGAGAAAACTTAATAAATTTCCAACAAAAATATTGGATGCAAAGAGCTAAATCTATAGTTTTTGAAAAAGGTGATAAAAATACTAGGTTTTTCCATCGGAAAGCCACAAGCAAAAGAAATAGGAAGATGATCAACAACATTAAAGATGAGGATGGCCAGTGGGTGTTCTCTGATGAGGAAATTTTTCAGGTCATTCTGAATGACTATAGAAAGAGATTAAGGCAACAAGGGGTAACCAGTCAGTGAATGATCAATTTCTACAGGTTATTTCGAATGAAATAACTGAAGTAGAAAGAGAATTTCTTGTTAAACCATTTACAAATAGTGATATCAAAAAAGCTGCCTTTGATATTGGTAGTGATAAATCTCCGGGTCCTGATGGTATGCCTGCGGGTTTTTTCCAGAAATACTGGGATATTGTGGGACCTTCGGTGTATAGGGCGGTCAAAAGTTTCTACCATTCTGGAAAATTATTAAGACAAATTAACCATACCTTTATTACTCTAATACCAAAGAACGATAACCCATTAACTACAAACGAGTATAGACCTATTAGTTTATGCTCTACGACCTATAAAATTATAGCAAAAATTTTAGCTGATAGATTAAAATCTATCCTTCCAAAATTGATTCACCCCCTACAAAGTGCATTTGTTCAAAATAGAGCTATTCAGGATAATATCCTGATAGCCCACGAAGTTTTTCATGGTTTCAGAAACAAGAGAGGTAAAGAAGGATATATGGCTATAAAACTGGATATGGAAAAAGAATATGACCGAATGAAATGGAAGTTTATCAGAGCTGTCTTGGAAAAATTTGGATTCCCAAGAAAGTTCATCAACTGGATTATGGAATGTATCTCCACTGTATCACACTCTATTTTGATTAATGATAGACCATCTGATATGTTCTTCCCGGGGAGAGGATTAAGACAAGGCGATCCTATTTCGCCCATGATCTTTAACTTAGGCGCAGAAGTTCTTGTGCAAAATATTCAGAAAGAAAGTATCCTTAATAAAAAAATGATTGGCTTCCCTATCTCGAAGCAAGGAAGCTCTATTCCTTTTCTTGCTTTTGCAGATGACATTATTATTTTTACCAAAGCAAGTCTTGGTGCGAGTTCAAAAATTCTTAATATCCTTGACGGGTATTGTAACATATCGGGCCAGAAAGTTAATCTCCAAAAATCAGCCTTCCAGACCTCTAATAACGTGGACGCTGCGACTAAAAGACAAATTAAAATTGGGCTTGGTATTGAGTGCTCCAATTGTTTGGAGAAATACCTTGGCTGCCCGATTATCAATGGTAGAGTAAATAAGAGTGTGTTCGATGACGTTATCACCAAATCAAAACAACAACTGTCAAAATGGAAAGCCTCGACGCTTTCCCAAGAAGGCAGATCGACTCTCATTAAAGCCAATTTAAATGCCAAACCTAATTTCATAATGCAAAGTTTTATGCTCCCTTCCAGTATTCATAAGGAATTAGATCAAATAAACAGGAACTTCTTCTGGAACAAAGATCCTAATTTCCATCTTCTGATCAGTTGGGACAAGATCTGCAGACCAAAAAAATTTGGTGGAACCGGTATAAGAAAATCTGAACTAATGAATAAAGCACTACAAATGAAACTCCTCTGGAAGATTCTTAACGAACCAGAGAATATTTGGGTTAAAATTATTAATGAAAAATATCTTAGAGGAACTTTGTTATGGAAATACAAACTTAAGCAGAACGCATCTTGGCAATGGAGGAAACTTATGGGACTAAGACCTGAGTTTGAAGCTAGCTTCAGATGGAATGTGGGAGACGGAAGTACGGTTAATTTCTGGAAGGACAAATGGGTTCTTAGTGAACCCCTGAACAAGTTATGTAAGGATAACACTAATGTTAATGAAGAATTAACGGTTAAATACTTCATTTTTTAAAACCAATGGGACAAGATTAAGCTGGAAAAGGAAATTGGAGATGCTCTTCCAAAAGAAGTTATTAAGTTAATCACGTCGTATCAACTTCCTAAAACCTTTATCCCGGACCGACTGTATTGGGATCCGGCTGTGGATGGTAACTACTCGGCTAAGTCAGCTCTGAATGCTATCTATGTAAGGAGCGGATTCCCTATCTGCGAAAATGAATGGATTTGGGGTCTGAACATCATGCCCAAAATCAAAAATTTTATGTGGAAGCTTTCGATTAATGGGCTCCCCACCAAGGAAAACCTTGAAAACAAAATGTAGCTGTACCAATGAATTGCTGCCTTTGTGATCACCCTTTTGAATCGGCACACCACCTTTTCTTTAAGTGTCAAACGTTATTGGATACAATTTCCTCGAGTAAGATTAAAGAATATTTAAGGAAAGGCATGGAAGGGCGGGATAAAATTTCTGATAGGATCGCTTGGCTTAGGCTTAACCTTTCGGATCCTGAAATCATGTATCTAGCCCACGTCTGGTGGAACATCTGGTTTGCCAGAAACCAAAAGAACTTTAACAATAAAGTTCTTCAGAATATAGAGCTTAGAGTTCAAAACCAAATTAATGAGTGAAAATTAGCAACCCTTAAAAATAAAAAGGATAAAGAGGAAAAAAACCCGATCAAAAAAAAGGAAAACGAAAAACATAAAATGGGAAAGACCAAGCAAGGATTTCATTAAACTCAATTTTGATGGATCTAGAAAAGATAACGGTAAGGCTGCTTATGGTTTTATTATCCGAGATCACGAAGCTACCAAAATCTCTATTGGCATGGGTCGATGTGGAAACATATCCGCCCTGCCCTGCATGCTGAAGCATGTGCGCTGAGAGAAGGACGGATGTTGGCTTATGATCTGGGATTCAAAAACATTGAGATCGAAGGTGATTGCCTTTTGATTATCAATTCGATTAACAAAGTGTGGAAACCGCCCTGGGACCTTGACCTCCTTGTGTCAGATATTTCTAATATTTTGGCAGGCTTTTGTCAGGTTAAGGTAAAACACGTGTTTAGAGAGGTTAAACGAGTTGCGGACCTTCTGACAGTGTTGGGACACGAAGATCAGATGGTGGCAAGTTCGTCTCTCGCGTCTGTCGACGAACTCATCCGGAAGGATGCTATAGGGTATAGAATCTCGCGGAGATGATGTATCCTAATTATTTTCCTATAGTTTCTAAAAAAAAAAAAAAAAGGAAAAAAAAAGAAAATGAAGTGTTTGCCCGTTGCGCAAGAAATAGCAAAAATGATAGTAATGTGTGGGGATCTAGAAGCTTCACGTGGCTACCTCTAACACGCACCCTTACCCTCATATAAATTCAACAGCAAACGGCGACAATCTCTCTTCGTTCTGGTTTCCTTAAACCCTAAACCCATTTCTCTCCTTCCGCCGATACCTTCTCCAAATCCCCGATTCATCTTTGACCGGCTCTAATGGCGACGGCCACTCTTTTCCGCCGCTCTCTTCACTACCGCCGCGAGCTCACCTCTGTCTCCACCTCCTTTACACAGGTACGTCCCTATCTAAAAATCTCCATTTCTATGTGTTTGTGTCATGCAGCTGTTCTTTGGAGATTATTGTTTTTAGTTTTTATGGATCTCTTATTTTGGGAATAACTTGAGGTTGGTTACTTTTAGTTTCATTTTCTTCACTGCCAATCGAATAATTGGAACTAGGGTTGGCGAGTCTGATTGGTTTTTGATTCACTGTGAAATCGTTGCTTTGTTCTGGGAATTATCGTAGATGTATTGATTTGAATGTTTTGTAGCGGTATTTGTTGATTTTGAGATAGTATATTAGGTTAGAAAATTTTACGCAGTATTCGTAATAGCGGCTTCCAGTACTTCCCCGCAGAGGCTTTTCATTAGCTGATGTTGAAGTTTGTTTGTTCAGCTTGCTGGGAAATCACCTTCATTGAACCCACTTCTTGGATCCAGATGGTCATCCTTGGTTAGGCCATTCAGGTAAACGTTTTCTTGGGTTATTTTAGTATATTTGTTTCTTGATGATGCCTTTTATCATGTTGTGCTAATTTACTGCCTTTTGTCTACAGCACAAGACCTGCCGGAAGTGAGGTCATTGGTATTGATTTGGGTACCACTAACTCGTGTGTTTCTGTCATGGAGGGCAAGGTTCGATATGTTTCTTTATTGTTGCTGTTGATACACGTTTGATTTTTGTTTTAGGTTAATCCAAAATTTACTTGGAACGATTTACTTTATTTCCCGTAGAATGCCAAAGTAATTGAGAATGCTGAGGGAGCTAGAACTACACCTTCTGTAGTTGCCTTTAGCCAGAAGGGAGAACTGCTTGTTGGGACCCCAGCTAAGCGTCAGGCAGTGACCAATCCCACCAACACTGTTTTTGGGACCAAGCGTTTGATTGGAAGAAGGTTTGATGATGCACATACACAAAAGGAGATGAAGATGGTGCCATATAAGATTGTAAGGGCTCCTAATGGAGATGCATGGGTTGAAGCAAATGGCCAACAGTACTCACCTAGCCAAATTGGAGCATTTGTGTTGACTAAAATGAAGGAAACTGCTGAGGCTTACCTTGGTAAAACTGTTTCAAAAGCTGTGGTCACTGTCCCAGCTTATTTCAACGATGCTCAGAGGCAAGCAACAAAGGATGCTGGGAGAATTGCTGGACTTGATGTTCAAAGAATCATTAATGAGCCCACTGCTGCTGCACTTTCTTATGGATTGAGTAACAAGGAGGGTCTTATTGCAGTTTTTGATCTTGGAGGAGGAACTTTTGATGTTTCCATCTTGGAAATCTCTAATGGTGTCTTTGAGGTAAAGTTGTCGTTCTATTAATGATGTTTGTCATTTGTAGTTGTCATCAAAAGATAGCTGATACATTATCCTTGTACAGGTGAAAGCTACAAATGGTGACACATTTTTGGGTGGAGAGGACTTTGACAATACCTTACTAGAGTTTTTAGTGGCAGAGTTTAAAAAATCCGACTCAATTGACCTTACAAAGGACAGACTAGCTCTGCAGAGGCTAAGAGAAGCGGCTGAGAAGGCCAAGATAGAATTGTCGTCAACATCCCAGACAGAAATTAATCTTCCATTCATCACAGCTGATGCATCTGGTGCTAAGCATTTGAACATCACCCTCACAAGGTCAAAATTCGAGGCACTAGTAAACAACTTGATTGAGAGGACCAGAAACCCATGCAAAAACTGTTTGAAGGATGCGGGAGTGTCCCTAAAGGAAATCAACGAGGTCCTTTTGGTTGGAGGAATGACCCGAGTACCAAAGGTGCAAGAGGTTGTTAATGAGATCTTTGGCAAGAGTCCTAGCAAGGGAGTGAACCCGGATGAGGCAGTTGCTATGGGTGCTGCAATTCAGGGCGGTATCCTCCGTGGTGATGTGAAGGAGTTGCTTCTTTTGGATGTTACTCCTCTATCACTTGGAATTGAAACATTGGGTGGTGTCTTCACCAGACTCATTAACAGGAATACCACAATTCCTACCAAGAAGAGTCAGGTAAAATCACATCAAAGCCATCTTTTTATTTTTTTTATACATATAAATTTAATAGGCTTGTGCTATAAACTTGAGCACCCCTAATGTTAAACTTTGTTTGGCCACTTAGGTATTCTCGACAGCAGCCGACAACCAGACTCAGGTAGGAATTAAGGTCCTGCAAGGAGAGCGTGAAATGGCAGCAGACAACAAGATGTTGGGCGAGTTTGATTTGGTTGGAATTCCTCCTGCTCCTCGTGGTGTGCCCCAAGTTGAGGTGACATTTGACATTGATGCGAATGGCATTGTGACAGTTTCTGCCAAGGACAAAGCCACTTCAAAGGAACAAAATATCACCATTCGTTCCTCAGGTGGACTCTCAGATGATGAAATCGATAGAATGGTCAAGGAAGCCGAGCTTCATGCTCAGAAGGATCAAGAAAGGAAGACCCTCATTGACACAAAGAACACCGCCGACACCACCATCTATAGTATCGAGAAGAGTCTTGGAGAGTACAGAGAGAAGATAACTGATGAGATTGCTAAAGAAATCGAAAGTGCAATTTCAGACTTGAGGGCTGCAGTGCAGACAGACAATGTAGACGAGATCAAAGCCAAAATCGACCTTGCAAACAAGGCTGTGTCAAAGATTGGACAACACATGTCCGGTGGCAGCTCAGGCGGGTCAGGTGATGCTTCATCTGGTGGCTCAGCTCCTGGTGGAGACCAGACACCGGAGGCCGAGTACGAGGAGGCCAAGAAATAGGAAGGCCGGTGAATGTATGTTGTGATGTTTTTGAACTTCTACTACTCGATTAATCCCTTGAAATTTTTGTCTCTGTTAAAGGGTCCTTGTTGCGTGAATTTGAGATCACGGGAATGATGTGATGTATAACCCGTTTAGTTTCTGGGATTGTCCCGGATAAACTTTAGGCTTTTGTTTTGGTCAAATGGAGAAATTCTTTACAAACACGAACGAAATCAGTGAGTTTGTTTTTCTTGAATAGGAAACAATAAAAGTTAAACTTGCTACACTTTCTGTTGTCATCTCTGCGTTAACCAAGTCCTTATTAGTGAAGCAACCGTCGAATAAGCTTTGCCAGTTGCGAGTAAATTCTTTTGTCAAGCTGAGTTCCATGGTTCATTCAGTTATTCTTCACTGATTAGTTTCCAGATGTTCACCTCTTCGTATTGGAATTTGTTGAATGCAGGTCAAGGATGAAAAGATTCACTGACTGTATCATGTATTATCATTTATCAGGTTAGATATCAATGATGACCTCTTTTGTAGCTCGTTACATGTTTCTATAACTTGTTATTTGTGATCCATGAAGTAATACCAGGGATTACCAGGAGCCACAAAAAGTGATGGCTTGGTTAGAGGTCAATGGGCCAAGGCATTCTTCAAAAGAGGCTTGGCATACAACTTGTCGAGTACGATTTTGTAATTTTCTTATAAAACACAACATGTGTAAACTTGGACATAAATACACACAAAACATAATGTCATAAATAGTTACTTGATCGGAAATACCAAACCAGAGTTGCTTGTAAAACCAGTTGAAATTGCTTCTACTTGGGAGTTTTTAACTAAGGTTTTACAAAATGAAAATATGTATAAAACCAAAAGTGTTAATGGATTGGGCATCCATCAATCAATAAGTAATAGTTAGTTTTTCATGATTAATGGTCATAAAATCAGACAAAGGTGCCTTGGAGGACCTTACTGATGTAACATAGTTATGAATTTTACTGTATTTATTCAATAAGTAATAGTTTACTCGAAGAGTAATGATTTGAAAAGAAAGGAAGCCACAACTGACCAATCGAGTGTGATGGCTCCTAGCCCGAGCCCTTTCATTCCGGATCCCAATTGTTGAGCTGTGACTGATTTTGGAAAAACCCAACAAACCCATGAAATGCTTGTTAATGTGGTGAATAGGTAACCCTGGGACAGCATACCAAGCAAAGCTACATTCAAGTGCTATTAGGAAGAACTTTGCCCTAGAGATGTGTCTGTCTCGTTTGTCCTCCTTCTAGTGCAAAGCCCAGGAGAAACTATCTGCGGTAAGTACTCAAATTATGTTACTAAATATATCATATTATGTTATGTGGTCCTATTCTTGTTTAGAGATGTGAGACATAGATCATCTCTTTATTGTATTATGTAGTCTGTTCTTGTACGTTCTGAAACGTTATTCATTGATCAATATCCGATATAATAATGGATTTGATTATCCTACTGACCTGGGTTTGTCCAGGGATACCTGAACAAGACTACAAGAGTAGAAGGCCACCACATATGGGCCGGTTCCACCACGTACTTCCTCATCAGCCCGGCCCACCCATAGCCCAAAACCTGTACAGAGCACTTGCTTCAGCCTCACTCTCTTATTGACTCAAATTAAGAACAAAATATACCCGAGTGGTAACGATGAGCAACCAATTAGCCAAGAAGGATATCTTCCTCTTATACAATGCAATAACAATATCAACAACTCCAACCGCATAAGCTGTCCCAGACCCGAAAGCCGCGCCTGCATTACCAAATATGGTGATCAAAACACGCTCCTTCATGTTAAATGGCCCCGGGTTCAACGAGAACACTCTCGACCCGAATCCAGGGATTCTGAACTTGATCACGGGTAACACGGTGGCAAAGAAATTGCCCACGGACGGTGATTTGTGTAATGGTGAGTAGCTCCGTACAATACGCGAAGAATTGATTGAGGAAGGAGAGAAGGGCGCATAAGAGCAACCCTAGCTAGGAACCACATCCGAAATGTCCATACGGGTAAAGTTGGATCGTTTGTGTTTGTTACCGTTAACCGAACCTCCTCAATCGGTGAGACGTCTTCTTCATTGTCCTCAATCGAGGAGGGTTTTTCTGGGTCGAGTTGGGTTCGTGTGAGCTCTCTAATGTGTCCATTTTTAAGAATGAAGCTAAGATAGAAGCAAATAATTTGGACTCTTAATACATACTTGTGTTGAACATTCAACTTGTTTGTTGTGTAGTGTTGTAGTAAGTGTAACATTTATGCATGGGGGTGTTCGATGTATACTTTTATTGGACAACTTCAATTTGATGACATGATTTTCAACCTATTTGCATGTAGCTAAGCCTAGTGATATGGAGTTTGAATATTTTTTTGGGGTTTATCATTAATTCTCTCAAGTTAGTATTAAATTCCAATTAATTTGATTTTACACGTTAGTCTTATTATTTGACCGTTTCTAAGCTTATATTATGAAGACAAATATTATCAAGAAAAATAATGAAGAATTTAAATGAAAGGGATTTATTTTCTTTATTTGTAAATAAATTAGTTTTCATTTTATTTAATAAGTGAGTTTTAGGTACTTTAACTTTGACATATATAATATCAATATTATATTTTATATATTAGAATTCAAAAATTAGATCCAGGTATTATAATTACGGTATAACTTTTTCTTTCGAAAAAAAAGTTATAGCATACCATTCATCCAATTGGTATGAAGGTGAGTAAAAATTATTATAATTTTCATCCATACTCGAAGAAGATCCGATAAGAAATGTGTTTTAAGAAGGAAACATATTAATTTATTAACCGTTTAAAATGTCTTTATATAAAATAAAATAAAATAAAATTTAGATATTCATGTGAAACAATTGCTAGAATAAAAAAAGGAACTAACAAGAACGATTTTTTTAAAAAAAAAACTTAAAAACCACATAAATTTTTCCAAAATAAACAACATATTTAGCCTTTTTTTGTAAATTTTTTTAACATAGAGTCTTTCAATTGAAATATGCCAAAAGAATGAAAAGAAAATGGGTGGTTTATACACTAGATAGAGTAGTTATATTCAAATAAGGTGTTGCTTATTATACTTTCTTGATCTGTCAATGTCGTTTGATCAAACTTTCGGTAAAATCCAATAAACGTCTTGTTCATTACATAATTCATCAATTAACATACATCAATCTCATGACATAAGCTAAACTATTACATAGTTTCATCAACCAAGAAATCAAGTTAAGGTCACAATATTGATCATAAGGATCGGTGTTTCACTATATAGATACTCGTTCTTATTCGATCATGTACAACTACATACAATGTAACTCGTAAAACGCCATTTTAGCTCCATGTTAGCTCAGTTGTAGGCTGCAGATAACAATTAGGGTTCATGAGTTGATCATCACTAGATAGTGCAGAGCAGTGCGCGCGGTTAAAGAGTTTACGTACCTAAGGTTCATTTCGCGGTTTTCATGTACATCACTCAAATTACATGAAATGTTTGGATGATATGGTTTATGCTCCTCTTTTGATCCTTCAACCTGAAATGATATAAAAATTCTCTTATTATTATCATTATTATTATTATTATGTCGAATTCTTGGTATCTTATGGTATAATCAAAACTGCTACCTTCATTTGCATTTCCGAATTCTCTTGTTGGGTGAAATTGATCTTGTTACAAAGTTGGATGTTTTCGTATAATCATAACAAGTTCTAGGTACCTTGTCGTATAATAAAAATCGTTACCTTCTTTTGCATTTCCGAGTTCTCCTTTTGGATGGAATCGATCTTGTTACAAAGTTGAATATTATCTTCACATAAGAGGCTTTCCTGCAATTTTTGCGACCAAGACATCGAATTTCAGCTAATTTGTTAATTAAGGTATTTATATATATGAAAAAGATCACGTGAGAATGAACATTTTCACGAGAACCGATTTTTTATGAGAACCGATTCTTCACATCTTGAACTATCATGTATGCAAATATATGCAAATATGAACCCATTTTAAGTTGATGCATCTTCTTAGAAGGATTTCGTCAAAATAAATGAAAAGTAAAATGGTTGAGATAATTATTATAGACGGACAAATAATGCTCTTAAATTTTAGGTACAATAAATAAAAAATTATAACTGCAATTCAATACTTGAAATCTAATACCCGAATTATAATACCAACTCAATATCCGTATTTTGATACCAAAAGACTACTACTCGAAACACATGCCTAGAGTTTACGACCCTACGTACTATGTCCGTCTATAATAATAAAACGCTCTTTTTCATTCAAATTTTCTTAATAAAATGTGAATCGTTTTTAGTTCTCGTTAAATGACCCATTCTCACGTGAACATAACCATATATACCAACGAATAGTCAAGATAAATAGTTAAATAACCCGTTGCTTAAGATCTTTTATCTGATCCGACAATAATTGTTCCTGCAGACAATAAACATGCATTTGTAAATTCTTTTCATCCTTTCATATGAATAAATTACCGTTTTACTAGAAGAAAAATGCAAATTAAAATGTGGAGAAAAACGCATTTTTACAAACCTAATAAATGTCTTACCTTCTTAGAGCGGATGGATTTCAAACTGGAATCCAACTGACCTTCAAGGCTGCTAAGATCTTTGAAGCTCAAACCTGATAGATTTCCTCCTACTAGCATTCTGCAAATGCATTTACCATCAATTAGATAAATCATATTTTAAATGAAGATTATTGCAGTTTAATCCACTATAATCTTGACAGAAAAGCTATAATGTAAATAAACTTTTTGGGTAATTTAATCATTTTAAATATCTTGTGCTTTTTTTTAAAGGTTTTGAAAAGTTGTAAATTTATGGAAGTTATAGGAGTAGATTAGTGGATAATTTTTTTGGTGAATTTATAAAGAGAAAATATGACAAAGTTGGGCGAAAAAAAATCTTAAGGTCTCGTTTGAAAAGTTATAAAAACAATCTCAAGCTTACAAAATGTCTCCGAAATGATAGCCATTAATATTTAAGCGTTCGATTATCAACATCCAATATATCGTGAGTTATCAGTATTGGTATGATATATAAAGATATGAATATGAATGAGATCCATAAATATGAGTGTGTGGTATCTTTAACACAAAATTACAAAAACACCATATGTAAGTTTCATATTCAATCATTCAAATATTCATATTCTAGACATGAATGAAAATACTTGAGAGTATATGTCCATATCTTGTTATTTAGATGTGATCATATGTATATCAATTGGATCTTAAAAACTCTAATATTTTAAGTAAACTATAACTTTTTTTTGAAAAATCCGTCAACATCTGCCAATAACCATGTCAAACCATGCTTTTAAATTCTTAATGCACAATTTATCAAATCATGCATCTCCTCCTCCGATGAAATTAGGATGACAATTTCATCCGAATTTGACGAATATCCGGCAGCCCGATTTAACGAAAAAGGTGAAAACCCGTTAAAAGACGGATGGTGGATGAAGCAGGTAGTGGATCGGGTAGGATGCGGGTGAAGGTTTCATCCACCCATCACCCGATCCATCATCCACCAATCCATCCGACCCGTATCCACCCGCTTAAAATTATATATATATATATATATATATATATATATATATATATATATATATATATATATATATATATATATATATATATATATATATATTTAATATTTGTAGTTTTTATATTATAAATATTTTACCTTTATTTGCTTATTGTATAAACTTATTAAAGTAAACCATATATTTTATTTCTTGATATATTTCGATTGCTATTATTGATTCGTTATAATTTGTTTTATTTTAGATCTTGCTTGATTATAGGGTTGTACTTTATATTATGTAAAATCTTGTGTTAATTTTAGATGAATTTAAGGATTATCTTGATTTTCAGTAAAATATTTGATCCTTTTATAAATTTATAAATAAAGTGTAGAACACCTGAAATCTCACCCGATCTACCCGCTTCATCCGGTGGATTGGATGCGGGTGAGATCCTTAGCGGGTGGTGGATCGGGTGGGGTGGACAATTTTGTGTGATGGATCGGGTGGCGGTCAAGGTCATTCACTCGCCACCCGATCCATTGCCATCCCTAGATGAAATCCTCTTAAATTTGAAGTCACGTCTAACAACATAGGAACCCGATTGCCTCATTTACGTATCAATGGCGTTTATTCAGTTCAGTACGAGCAACGGATAGAGCGAGGTCAAGTACAAAGGGTTTTACCTGTGGTTCTCTTGCAAACTATGCAGTTGTTTGTGTAAGGTCTCTACCTCCCTTTGCCAAACCTATTGTTTCATGAGGGTTCAAGAAATCCAGGAAGCATTTGATTAGTATCTAAAATAAGAACGAACTGCCCTTCAAGACAAAAATCCTCTTACATATATATATACTCCTTTTTTTTTTTTTTTTCTATGATCAAAATGACCTCTGATATAGTCTTGTAATTTGACCAAAAAAATATAGTATTAATGATACTTGGTGGATTTTTTCAGTAAAATTAATATTTCGTCTTTTGGAATGATTCAAAGCAAAAGAAACGGCCTTATAAAGACTAGAGTGTAATCTCTTTAATCCAATATAAAAAATCTAAAATAACCTCAATTCCTAACTAAACACTTACGAAAATTTTTTTGATGGAAGAGGACAAAGCCCTATATTATTAGCAAAGGGAACTACAAACGTGTCAAGCGGAGAATATTAATTCCACCGAAGATCATCTAATAAAATGTTCCTAACATTAGACGGAGGAAAATCGAAAACGTGTAAACCAAAGTTAAGAGAGAAAGCTCCAAAAACAATATAACTCCTTAAAATCTATAACTAAACACATAGTTAAGTACGTAGATGCTGCGAAAGATTACCTTTGCTTCCATAGCAGCATTATTTGCTAATTGCATATTTTCTTCTTTAAGTTTCTGGTACCGTTCGATGAGTGATTTCAAGCTGCAGAATATTTTCAAATATAGAAACGTCACACTATAATATATGTGCATTGTCACAAAATGATATACATTTGTATAATGAAGAAGAGATCATCGAGGAAATGAAACAAGGCGGTATTAAAGTCTAAGGATTGCACCTTATAAGTGTAATGTACTTCGGTTCTTGTCTAAAGAGTATAAATTCAATTATATTTCATCATAAAATCAACTGATAACAAAAACGTAACACAATATGAAATGTAGATCGGTGATTGTGGGTATATAAGAGTACATGTATCTTAGGCCTTAAATCCAACGCATAATTCTAACTAGATTTCATTTTAAAATTAATCGAGAATAAAAAAAAAAGTTTATTAATCTTTATGTATTTGCTATGGGTTTATGTGTTATTGACGGGACATACACATCTTAAAAGGAGCAACAAGAAAACAAACTAAGGAAATTTGTATTGAGGATAACTTATTCCTAGTGGGGATTCATTATTTTTTATAGCTATCTTTTATGGACTACATATAAAGATCTAAGTCATCGTTTAGTAAAGGATGTATTTATTAGAAATCACAACTTCTTAAGTAATTTCAATTACTAAGTTTGTTTCATTTTTAGAGGTGATGTTTAATTTTTAGTAAATTTAAATTTTTTTTAAACTTCTCAAAGTGAACTTACCTTAATAGATTCAATAACATGTTCTTGTCATGCTTTTTAGTGATAAATCTTCTAATTATAAAATTAATTGCTTAATTTTTTAGACAAGTTAGTCCGAAACCTGAATCACACAAATGAATAAGAAAAAAGATAACATAAATATTACATAGAATACATCAAACATAATTTATGCTATAACATATATAACATATTGATATCTTGACTCTCTTACTATATTCAACATTATCCTAACCCTAATACTTACCATCTACTTTTTTTTAACAATATCTTGACTATCCTTCTTTCATTAATCTCTTCCTACCTTAATGTTTTTCAATTGATTGATCTAAGATCTAAATTGACATGTGAAGCACTAATATCGCGGAAAATTTCCGTAGGACGAAAACAATTAACTAACTTACATACACACCGGACATACCCGGATCAACATACATAAATCCTAACATTTTGTTGTAATGAACTATACTGCCTTGGATCTACTAGAAAAAGTTCAGTATAAATTAGATATGAAACTTATGAAAGCTAAATTTAAATCATCAAGAATTGTACGTTAAAGTGAACTTAGGTTAAGTGAGTTACGTTACACCATGTACAATGCATAATAAGCCTATAAGCTTGTAATTGGTCAACTAAAGTGCCTCATGAAAGGCAAAAAGAACTGAACAATTTCATCAGACAGTACTGCAAATAGGGCAAAGTACTAAACATATAAATATTTATTAATTAGTAAAGCTAAATGTACTAATTTAATCTAATTATCAATTAAGAAAAGATCAGGACGAAGTAATTACTTGGAGCTGGAAAAATCATAGAGTTTCCCAGTAGAGGAGAAGATAATAACACCAACTTGAGCGTCGCAGAGAACTGAAAGCTCTCGAGCCTTCTTAAGCAAACCGGTTCTTCTTTTCGAGAAGGTTACTTGTCTACTCGTTGTGTTATCGATCCTTCTTATCTCTATTTTCCCTCTTCCCATCCTTTCTCGCCACCTTGATGATCAATCTCTTCACAACTTACCTATTTACAAAAACCAACAACACGTATTGATTAAACACTTGACTAATTTGCCCTAGTTTGCCCTAGAAAGAAGAAGAAGATGGCCAGCTTGATGATGATCAATACAAATCTGATTTAAAATGTCAACTGGAAGACAGAAAACCAAAAATATTTATCAGAACAATATTATAAACAAGTTATCTGTCTAAATATACGATCAGAAAGAGATTGATCGGAGTACTAACGAGCCGGTTCTGGGCGATTAAGCAGTTTTCTTGCAGCAGAAAGATGAGGAAGATGATGTATGGATGGAGAAAGTTTTGGAAGAAGATATATGAGCTGCTCATCAATATTCTAATTTTGTTTTTTTGGTAGAATTATTCTAATTTTGTATAATTATGATGAGAGAGGTGTTTCTGGTATCTGGTTTTTATTTACTTTAATGATAAATATAAATATAATAAAAAAGTGTACTGTTTTGTAATTTTTATATTTGTGGAAACCTTCCCCAATGGGCCTATTTGAGTATCCTTGCTCTTTCTTTTCTTGTAATAATTGTGTGTTGTAGGAAGAGATTAATGAAATATATATGGCCGGCTGATCGATACATATTGTTGATTATTAAGTATTGATTAAAGTAATGATTTGTTGTTAAACAATACCCAGCCTATGTGTTAATTATTTTTCACACCTCATTGTTCTAATCCGTATCCTGCTCTCCTAATTAGTTAAATTAGAGGTTGACCTATCATAAAATTGAGACCGGCGAGATTGGAAAAAGAAACAAAAATATTAAATATTATAAGATGTATATTTATTGCAGTAACTTGTTAATAAATAAAAAAATTAGACATTATCAAATAAAAAAAAAATTATAAATACTTTGTTATTATTTACTAATAACATTTTTTAAAGGTAATTACTAATGACTTAAGTGGTCACTGGTCAAGTAACTCGAGTAAGAACAATTACTTATCTGGCTGATAATCTATATGCCTTGACCTACAATGCCTCGGAATTTTCTTTTTAATTAAGAAAACACTTGAATTCTAATTTTAAAAAATCATTTGACTATCAGTAAATAACTTACTTTTTACTGTGTTAGAGGTCTGGATTATTACACTCAAGGTTCAACAAAATGAAAGAGATCGAGTCCTACCCATGTAATTAAAACTATAATATAAATACAATTTAACCTATGTGTGTGATTGGATTAACCCGACTCAGGAGTTCGGATATCCCATACAACAATTTATAAAATGTTGAACCGAATCCAATTCGAGAATATTCACGTTTTAGTCAGATATACGGGTGTCTATATTAACCTTAATTATAGGATCTTATTACATGGTTGCATTGATTGGATATTCAACTGATTTGCGTAATTATTACTTGAACTTTTCAAATCGGATTCGATTATCAATTAACAAATGCTTTTTTTTTTATACTATTTTTATGACTTGGAACTTCAAATTAGTGGATGAGATTAGCCGTCTAATTTTTCACCTCACCAAAGACACCAACTTGATTTAATAGATATAAACACAAATGTTTAGATATATATTACTCTTATCCCGTCCCTACTTTACGTATCAAACAAACCCTAACCACGATGTACAACTTTTTATAGTACTTCGTGGTTACTAATTGGAGAAAAATATAGTGGAAACATATTTTTACGTGCAATAATGACATAAAACCTAAAATAATATTTAACGACATAACGTACGATGTTTACATTATTATTGAGGCTTGGTCAAATTTCCATGAATAGAAAAATCAAAAAGAGCCAATCTTTAAATGGCTATTTTATTCCAATTCGAAAAACAGGTAGCGCATAAACCGCTTACCACCAAAAGCAGTAAGCGGTTTTGATGCCATTTACCTAACTTTGCCCACGCGCATACAGTACACACGTGTCGTGTGGGTACACGTGTCAACAGGAAGAAGCGAGTGAGTTCAAACAAGGGTGAAGCGAGTGATAAAGATCTTTCGTGGATGTCTAATGATGCCCATAATTTCTCGGGCCGGTAATCGCGTGATCTTCGGAAATATTTATGTTTGTTGGTCAACCTATAGAGAGTCAACACGTGTGTGTCTCTAATTGGACTTTCTACAACTAGGTTGGAAGATCCGATGGGACTCTCTTTAAACTTATAAAGAATATTTAATAGAAGTGGATTAGTGGTAAGTAGGATTAATGATGAATTTGTTATAACAACTTGCAACTTTATTAGAGGTTTTATCCAAATAATACGAGGTAGAGTTTCCATTTCATGCGGCAACATTTTGTATTTTTAAATATTTTTTTCAAGAATACAAGTATATGTATATACTACGCAGGAATTTCTAGATTATATGGTCCGTCGGTCTAAGAAAAAATAATAGATATAAAAAACGATTATAGTCCGAATACATATGGTTCATTCAATTTTTTATGAGAGGAACTTAGGTTATTATATTATCTCGCGGACAAGAGTATAAACGAATATAAATAAGAGTGTAATTATATGAACTAAATTCGTTTTTATTCCGTTTTCGTGTTCAAAGATTCAACCAAACGAGGGACGAATCACCAATATACATAAATTATTTCAACAATATAACAAATATCTATCTTAGAATTTGGATTGTGTCATGCTTCGATACAATCTTTATTTTCGCTATTAATCTCAACAACAAAAAAATATTATGCGATAGAGGTAGCACACCAATGATACAATCTTTAGAAAAAGTCAACAAAAGCACTTTATAATCTCCTCATTATCTTTAATTTCCTTGAATATCCAAGCATAACAATTTTAGTTTTGTTTGAATGAGAGCTAGAGTGACATTCTTATGAGGTTTTATAATCATTATGATTTTTTCTTCATAATATCTGTCCTTATAGTAATTTTCACATATTTTAATAAAATAATGAATGATTTTAATATATTTACACTTGCTATTTTTTACTATATTGAAAATACAGATAATAATATCATAATAATTAGGAGGATAATAATGTAAAGTAGATGCCTTCAAATCTGGAATGACAAGTATTTTGAGATAAAAATTCAAAAACAAGACGATATTTATTGTGAAATCGAGAGACTACAAAACATGTCACAATTTTAAAATTCTTGTTATGTCACTTTTCAGTCAATTACAGTACCTCATGATCGAAATTCTTGCTAAGAATATTTGAATTTTCTTTCGATTAAGATTTCGGTGTCGGGTGGGCATTTCTAACATATCCATTCGTCTTGTATTTGAAGTCAATTCAGGATAGAAGATAAACTAAGAAAAGGTGTCTATGAAGCTGTGGTCCTAGTTGTTGGGCTTGTGAGGCCCACTTCGGCCCGGCCCATTTGGATCCAGTCCATATTTTCTTATTTTTTGCTAGGGTTTCTAACAAATTTAAAGAAGGGAGATTTGGGATAATTTTACTTAATTAGCTTGTTGGGTTATGAGATTTGGGATTATTTTACATTCAGAGATAAGATACGACGAGGATACGGGGAGGACACGGATTGTGTCCGGTCAAGACACATTCAACGAAAGTTTCTCCTATTTTTTAAGGCTAAAAAAATTAATAAAAAAATTGATTTACCGTAAAAATTTTTTTCTTCACTCCCATTTTTTTCGCACTAAACCTAGCCCCATATAGCCACCTTCAAGATTGTGGTTGCAGGAAACGAACTCCTCCTCTTCTTGTTGTTGAAAGGTTGTTGTTCTGCCGACCGACTCTTCTCTCCGTTCTTCTTATAATTTCATAAATTGATTTTGAACCTTTGATTACTAATTTACTGTAATCTTTCTTTGTTTAATATTGAGTGTGTTACTCCAAATCTTTCACTTTGTCCGATTTACAAATTTTTATTATGGTTTTCTTTGGTTGATTATGTTGTTCGGTTTTTGTTGATTTGCAAAATAGATGGTTCGTTTTACCAGTTTTGAAACTAAGTATCTTTATTTGAGATTGTAAGACTAAATATGTTTGATTCTACGTTTTGTGAGATTGAAAATGATTGCTTTCAAGCTTTTGTTTTGATTATTTGATTTTTTCATATATATATATATATATATATATATATATATATATATAATTATTACGATATATGAATTCTACATTTTAGTAACTTTAAAATGACATATTATTTGTTTTCCTTGCCGTGTTCCCGTTTCCTATACTTTTGAAAATTGTTGCTTTTCCGTTTCTCGACGTGTCCGTTTTTCGTTCATATATCATAGATACTATCCTTTTATAGTTGTTTACGGTATATTTGTATATCCACTTTTGTTGTTGTAACCGTCACCAAAAACTATTGTAAAATTCTGGCTTGGCAGTGTCCCAAAAAATTACATATTTGTGGTGTAATGAGTAACCAATTTTCATTCCCCCCTCTCTCACCGTATTATAATCCTTACAATTTCAATATTTTTATAAGTTTGTTTGCGTTTCCGAGTTAAAATACATCTTTTTTTGTTGCCCCTTTTTGTTAACAATGACAAGAAAGTGTTAAGTTTGAAGTATTTTCCTAATCAACCGTACCGAAACTACTTAATTTTGTTGGGACATTTCGAATTGTGTCATAATTTTTTCTCTCTAAAATTTGTCCAAGAACTTTTGTTTTTTTATGGTTCCCTTGAACTCTATAACTTTTGGAGTATATCATTCGATCGTCCTAACTCATATTTGTTAAAATTTTGAGGAAATAAAAAGAAAAGTTATCCATCCAAATAATTATCTATACCATTCATAATAAATTGATGATAAAAACAGTAAATAAACCCCCTCTTAAAATGTTAACTCGTAGATGATCGAAAGATATATTCAGAATAACTATAAAGTTCAGGAAAAATATCTAAATAATCCTCGAACATAATCCGAAAAAAACTAAAGAGCATAATATCATCCGAAATTTCCCATTTTTAGGTTTACATCCGATGATCCGAGCTAGATATATACTTCATGGTACGTTTGAAAAACCCAATAGCAATTTATCAGTACATGCTGAATCATTTACTTATTTTAATATTAATAAAAAAATTACAACAAAATAAATCGAACTAAATTCCAAATTTGGATCAACTTACATTAATAGATTGTTGTAGCCGAAGCAATAAGGCAACAACCGGACTCAGTTAGTTAGACGGATATCCTAACAACCCGGTTCATCAAATTTTAATACTTCTTGTTTAAGTATCCGTTAATTTCCAATCAGAAAAACCCTTCAAGCTAACTTTTTTTTGTTTTCATTGTTAACAATAAAAAGAACATGCGACAAATCTTAACATATAGGCTAGCTAGCTAACTACTTTGAGTATTTCGATCTCTAACCTGATCAAACAGATATCTTCAATCAAGATCGACACGACGCCGTTCTTAGTTGATCAATGATTTGTTGTACAATGTACGAATTACGTACGATCAGTGTTCTTCAGGCATGCTTGGCTTCAGCTGGAGTTCAACTGATGCATAACAGTCATTTCTACTGCTCGAAGAAGCTTGTCGAGAACTTAAAACTCGTTTTTGTTCTCCTCCATCGTTGTCTTGATCAGCAACCTGATGAAACACTTTGGTAAATAGCCATGTTTGTTTGAATTCCATAAGGTTTTGTATTGAGATTGAACCTTCTTTTGAAGTTCAGCCATTTGCTGTCGCATGATACCCAGTTGTCTGTGAAGCTCAATGTTTTCCTGGTGCACTGATATTTCCTGCATGGCATAAATTTACACATCATATTAAGTGTTTTGTTTTTTTCTTTTAATGATTTGACCGTAACAAGGGTTGTTATATGAGCCGAACTTTAGAACATACTCAACTAACAAAAACATCGCCTAGGGCTCATTCATTAACTAATTAGGGCGCACGTCTGGGAAGACGCACACATAAGTACACGGGGTTCCATATATCCTAAAATTAATTAATTAATTGGCAATAAGAGGAGTAACTTGTAGACTTACATATTAGGCTCACAACATCTTGTGTTATCGACGTGGGACACATTTTTTCCCCTTACATCTCAACAATAAACAAGTTGAGTATGAACATGAGAAAACTAAAATTTGGCTCATTCAACTCGAATAATAACCAAATATTGATGACTAGTGAGCCAATCTTTAGTAGGGATGCTATATGTACTCGAGCTCATATCGAAAACAGTTGGGTTTGGGCTCGTTCAATTACTAAACAAGTTGAGTATGAGCACACTTTTAAGCTCGATTAAAACTTAGGCTCCACTCGATTCTAATCGAGCTGAACTTGAGAAAACTAAAGGTTGGCTCGTCCAACTCCAATAATAGCCCAAATGACGACTATATGAGTCATATCTTTAGTAGGGTTATCATACTGTCTGAGCTACTCAAGTTCGGCTCGAGAAATAGCCCCAATAATGACCTAATTAATGAGTCAATCTTTAGTAGGTTATCATATGATCCTGACTACTTGAGTTCGGCTAATAAAAGGTTTGATCTCATCACATACTAAACAAACTGAATATAGCATATGTTTAAGCTCAAGACTCAACTCTATTATAAACGAGCGAAATATGAATACATTAAAAAATTGACTCATTCAGCTCGAATAACAACCCTTACTAGCCTATGACCGAACATAATCTCTATCGAAGCTTTATTCTTTAGGATAGTAACCTGTTTATTAAGGTGTTGTATTTTGTCCTTGAGAATCTGTTCCTGCAAACGATCAAAATCAACATACCATCACTATAATATAGAACTAGAAAGAAGAACCGTTGGAGCAATATAATGTACATATACCTTGGTTTAGTATAGTATCAACACAAACCTTTCTCTCACGAGCATTCTTTATACTCACGTCCAGAATGTTCTCCAGATTCTCGAGCTCCTCGATGCTCAATTCCGAATGGTTTTCTCCCATGAGTTGTCTGCACATACCGTCAAATAATCAGTTATAAGGCCGTGTTTGGATGTAAAAACACATGTTTTATAACGCGAATGTTATAATTTATACTATATAGGGTTCATTCGAATTATTGATCATTCTCCATTTCAATCCACTTTCTCGCCATAATCCATCTAAAAGAGGTTAGATCATCCACCTTCCACCCCGGTTAACCTTAATAAACTCCTCTACTGAACAACCTCATAGTTTATTATAAATTAATAATGTACGTAATATGTATAAATAACAATAATACATAATAAAGATAGTATTCATTCTACGATTTATCTCAAAACATAATAGTATTTTTATAATGAATGATAACCAACACACTCTAACACCACATGCAAGATGAAACGACATAACTTGAGCCTTTGTCAATAGAACTCACTTCACGTGTACGAGATTTAACTCTCTTCACGCGTAAGAGCTAGCCTTGAATGCCCTGAACTCGATGTATCGGATACGATTTCAATCACTTATATATTAATTGATTAAATTCATTTGATAAGACCGAGGTTGTGATAATTAATAACGAGATCGTAATAATGAGATCATAACTCTTTATTATTTAATTTTCTATTTATTATTTTTTTCGTAAGCACTCTATAAAGATTATAATAATATTAATAAAGTGTGGGTCTATTTCTATTATTTGTGTAACCTTCTCCATCACAAATCTTTCATGATATTAGATCAACTATCCTAAATCTATCAACGTCCTAGGACGTCAATCTACAGGCGCTCTAGGACCATCACTAGCCGACATTCTATTGTCACCAAACAAACCAAATCGACGTGTCTTATCGCCAAACAAAACAAAGGACAACCACAACCATTTTCCACCATTTGTGTGGTCCTCTCTACCCTACAACTATCATTCATTCAAAATATAATACATATTAAGCTTTTCTTCTAAAATATACTAGCATGTCGAGTTTTTTTTTTAATAAAAATTATAATTAAAAGAAGTTTAATACATTTGATGTAAGACCGTAAATAATACAAAAGGATAAACCTTCAATAAAATATAATAAAAAACTAAAAAAATTATAAAAAATAGCGACATAGAACTTAAATGAATGTGAACCTGAGAAACACAAGATAAAAAATCCGGACAAACAAAACAAACAAAAAAAAAGTAGTAGAGTATATAAGTGTATTAGCCAAAGAGGTACATAAATTATTTTTGAGAATCATATCGAAAACCTCGTAAACTCTTTATATGACCGATTTGATTTTATAATTATAAGAGCATATACATCCCATAACTTCTAAAAAATCGATTTTTTTTAATTTATTTTTTATAATAAAATTATTTAAAAAATCTCTAATCCATCTCAAAATTCAACAAATTAAAATTTCTTATTTGTTTTGTAACATCAATTTCAATCAACTACCTCTCAAAGTTTCTTTAACATGAAATTCAATCAACCACCTCAAATTTTTATATTTGGGCAAAACAAAATTTAAAAAAAACTAAAATTTTCTTGATTTATATGAGGTAGACGTATCTCGAACAAGGATACTCTAATTATATATGACAAATTAAAAACACCGAATGTCATGTGGTGACTCAAATTCAACGATTGATTGCTTCATGTGCAATGAATCGATTATAGATCACATTCATACCTGTGGCTTCCTCTTAGGTCTTCCAGCTGCTGCCGCAAATTTTCTGCTTCCAGTTTCCATAGCTGTCAGTAACAAATGCAAATTCAAATATATACATAAAAATATTCGATAAATAACACAAATTCCCTGATATTATCCATTTATATAATAAATCTAATTGCCAATAAACTATCCTTCTTCTGAATCTAAACCGGTTTATATATATGTTTACCTGAGCTTCCGAACCGGGGCTGAAGAGTGGCTCGTTCCCTTCTGCATTGTTGTAGCGTTCCAGTAGTTCCTTCATGCTGCTGCTAATATGGATTGTGTATGCACACGGTTGTTCAGTAACTCATAAGTCTACTCTAACAAATTCGGACCCACCAATATGATAGGATTTGAATATATCATGACACGTTTGAAATTGATTAGAATTATTTCCAAAAACGGAATATTGTCGAGCATGAAAATAGCATAATCATTTCAATTTCATTTATTTCTCTTTAATCGTTTTCATTCTCTCTAAATAAATGGACACTTGATGATAGAAAAAACATATATGAAAATTGATAATCTAGTTCGAATATGTGTGACTATGTTAATCCAGAGTTTTCTCACTATATTTGTGATAACGTCCAAACACGGTTCATCAAACTCAATATCAACAAGTTTATATACCAACATTATTTTCTCTCTTTATTAGCAACTCTATCAATTATCTACGGATGAAAACGAACTACTTCAAGCAATTGAGCGATTCAATTTGACAAAGAAAGGGATCAATAAGATTTCGTAATCAACTACCCAACCCTAATTCGAAAATTTCAACCAAATGAAAAGAAATTTCACAAAGAAAAATTTAAGTTTACTAACCCGTTACTCGCGAATTCATTGATCTTGCCGGTACATGAGAAGATAATAACTCCGACATCTACATCACACAAGATTGAAAGTTCCTTCGCCTTCTTCAACAACCCTTTTCTTCGCTTGCTAAATGTTACTTGTCGATTTGTCACGTTATCGATCCTTTGTATTTCGATCTTCCCTCTCCCCATTATTTACTCGAGTCTTCTATCTTCTCTTGTCTTCTCTCTATATATCAATCACAGTACTCGCTTTATAATTTCAAAGCCTTCTTCTTGTACAGAGAGGAATGCCGTACAAACAAACAAACAATGCTATCTTCATACAATGCTAAATGAAACATATATATAGACATACTTCTTAAAGAACTCAAAACCAATTACACGTCACGTCTATACATACAATAAACAAATAAGGTTATGCGTTACAATCATCCACTCTCAAGTTAAAATAATCGGCATAACTATATGAAGTACGTACTATTTTATAAATAAAGTATATTTAATGTAATATAGTAATGATTATTTGAAAACAAAGATTATAGAATACGCAAAAATAAAAAGCTATATAGATATGTTATAGGTTTTGTTTATGTGAGCTAGATCTGGGAATTGGCTAGGGTTTCAAAGTGTCTCTATATCTTACATGAAGAAGACGAATTAATAACTAGAAGAAATATATGATACGTAAGTTTAAATTGTATAATAATATAAAGTTTAGAATAAACAAAGAATATATATAATATATTTTTATTGGGTTAAGGGTATAAAACAAATGAATAAAGTGTAATGAATCAATGCTCGACAATCCCCGAGATATCCAACTGAGACAGGATAAATTTTGAGATTACAAATATTAAATTAGATACATGACGTAAGTTCCTTCATCACAATTCATTTTAAAATTAATCACGAATTAGGAACAATTACCATTAATAGCCTTTTTTTATATAACTAGTGCAGTACCGGTACTATCCATGTATATGATGTGACTAAAATAAATTAAAATTAAAATATATATAACAAAATAATAAATTAACTAATTGATGATTATATATATATATATATAGATTAACTTAGTAGAGATGATGAAGATATATTATAAATAAATAAATAAATAAATAAATACATAAAAGTATAAATATAAAATATTAAAATAATTTTTCTAAAATTTATGTATGAGATGATAACTAAAAAAATATCATACTTATTTTGTTCTATAAGTTTTTGTAAATAAAAATGGATGAAAAAAACGAGATGTGATAAAATATACGAGATAAAAAAAAAATATATATATATATATATATTCAAAAAAGCTACGTACACGGTTTTCGTTTTACTAAATTCGAAAAAACTCGCAATGCGCCTAAATCTAGTGAACGGAGCCGTTCAGAACATATCTTCAAAAATTTAGCGTTACGATCTATATGTACATGTTTAGTGGTATACGGTGTGTTTTAGAGGGTATTTCAGTAAAAAAATAAGCACTTTAGTTTAGAAAATTAGTTAGAAATACACGAAGTGCGTTGAGGATGAATTTTATTTATAAATAGATTCATTCACCTATTCAAAATGATTCGTCATTACATTTTTGTAATAAATTTTGTTAACCATAATTTATCTCTATCTGGTTAAAATTTTTCATAAATTTCATCATTAATAATCATTTTCAACCCCATAAACTTTCTTTACCGAACGGACCTTAACTCATTTGCATTATTCTATACAACAAAAGAGAAATCTATAGGGGGAGTTAGCTAAGTGGTTACAACTTCATTAAGTTACCAGGTTCTTTCAATCTTCATACTTAGTTTTATAAAAACCCCCACTTTTAAGTTGTAACTATTGGACATATTTATCTATGGGTGCTTGAGAAGTTCTTGATAAAAGTTAGATTAAAATGTAATAACAAATAGAAAAATGATAAAGATCCTTAAATTGAGATGCTTTCCCTAACATCTCTAATTTTAGTTTCAATGCTTAAAAGCTATTTTTAAACTTAAATATTATTTAAATTTATTTGGTTGATTAATGTTGGATATTATAATATTCGGAAGATCTCAAATGAAGATGTACGTTTTGAGAAAATAGGTATATTCATGTGAGTTTTTCGATTAGGTTGCAGAGAGAGAAAATAAAAAGTCTTCAAGATCTCACTTTTTATATTTTTTTAAAAAGGTAAATTTAATTAGATAAAAGAGAAAGGCTTACGAAGGGTAAAAAGATGATTTAAGGAGGAGGAGAAATCAAAAGGGCACAAATCACCACCAAAAAATTCAAAAGAGTAGGTTGTTGTAAGATTTTACAATCATTCTAAGATGGGATAAGATAAGACGAGTGAGGTGAGTGGTAGATGGTGGTGTGTCGTTGAAGATGGTGGAGTTGCTCGTATGCCAAATGAAGTAGCTAGATAGTAGCCTTAAACATAGTTCCAAGAGGATAAAAAGTTGAGGAGAAAGAGAAATCAACGGATCGTAGAAGGATATCATGGATGAGCGAGATGCCATTTGACGGATTAGTTCAGTTAAAAACATTGGAGAAAACTTCAGTGGAGAAGTCGCAAGAACCCCAAATGTGATTGTGAGTTTCTAGAGCATGGATGAAGCATAATACACAAGCAGGGCTAGCAATAATTCCCCACTTGAAGAGCTTGTTATGAGTTAGCGGACGCCGCCGGATGGCGAGCCAGGATATGAAAGAACATTTGGAGGTTCATGTTGATAGGTGATGGAATCACTATCAATTTAGGTAGTTTTTAGAGTCGTTTTTATATTTTTGAGTCATATTATGTTACTAGTGCCTTGATCCAGATAAAAGAGTCAAAATGAAGCAAAAGAAGGTATTAGCAACACTTAGGAGTTGAAGCAAAGAGACGAAGACAAGTTTCTGGTGCCTCAACGCCCCCGCGGAGAAGTGTCACCGCTCCTGCGGTGACACCCTTGACGAGCGCCGCAGCCAGCGGCCTCACTTGCGCCGAACGAAGCATGTCACCGCCCCCGCGGCCTCCTTTGGCCGCCCCTGCGGTGACAACCCTGGAGTCCCATGACGAGCGCCGCGGCTAGCGCCTTCGCCCGCGGCCAAGAAGAGCCTGTCACCGCCCCCGCGGCCGCCTCTGGCCGCCCCTGCGGTGACCCATCCTGAAGAAGCGAAGACGGCGCCCCAGCGGCCTTGTGAAGCCGAAGATCCAGTGTCACCGCCTGCGGATCTTCACCAGAAACGCCCGAAGTTAAAGAGTCAGACGTTTCAAAGAGCATTGAAGAACCCGCCCCCGCGGGTGTGACGAGCCGCCCCTGCAGTCAAGAAGAAGATGGAACGTTTTTGCCTAAACCGCCCCTGCGGCGCCCTTGGCCGCGGGTGCGGGTTAGCGTCAGAGGACTTTACTCGGCTGTTTTCGACAACTTTAAGGCCTTAATTGTGGCTGTTTGCACAACCTCTTTAATCCATTATTAATGGTGGTTGTTTGCACAACCTCTTTACTCCTTTTTAATGCATTTTGTAGTATAAATAGAGCCCTTGACTATAGCTATTTTCATCTCATTTTCCACACAAAAACCTCTATATTTCCTAGTGTCTTTTGTAATGAGTTTCTAAGCTCCCTTGGCTACATTGGGTTGATTGAAGCTACATTACTATTTGGTTGTAAGTTCTTCTAATATAAGTTTAAGTTCATTATCCTTTGTGTTATTTACCTTGATCTTTAACTTATGTTTGCATGTTTTTATCCACTTAGATTGATCACCTTAAGTGTACTAATGCATGCAAAATGCTAGGATTAATTGATTCCGGGTTCGGGTCCTTAATCTAGTAGCAAACCCATAGGTAAAAACTGGTTGCGATTATCTAAGGGAAAGGAAAATAATTATAAAGAAAGATTTAACGGGTTGTTTTATTCTTCTTTATATCTCTTTATCTTTATTAGAATGCTAACTTGTGGTTTAATCTTGTAGGTTTACGGATTAATTAACTAGTTAAGTTGTGTTAATGCCGGTTGGCTTAACACATATCTACGATCGAGATGAGAACATCGGTGAACAACTTATAAAAAGAATCAACCAAGTAGTGTGTATGCTAAGATCCAACCTAGTGTAGTTCTTTAAATCAACTTTTCACCAACTTTATAATTGTCTTTGTCTTGTTTTATTTCAATCAAAAATCCCCCCCATTTGTTACCAAATCAATATTTAGAATAATAAAAACTCGATAAAACTCCCTTGGGTTCGACCCTTACTTAATTACTATACATTGGTTAGTATTAAGTTCGGATTTAACTTGATAAGTTTATAATAACGACCTTAGGAAATACGCTTGTCAAATTTGGCGCCGTTGCCGGGGGAAGAAGAAATGGCGAACCGCACACTCCGACAACTCACGCAGCCGGATTTGACTCAACACCCCCTTGCAGTGACCATACCGGAAATTGGAGAAGGGGTCAACTTCGAGCTCAAGCCGGGCTTGATCCATTTGCTACCTTCCTTTCATGGGCTGAGCGGAGAAGATCCCATCAAGCACTTGGGGAAGTTTCATTCCGTTTTGCATGAGCATGAAGCTGGCAAACGTGACCGAAGAGCAAATCAAGATGAGAGCCTTCGGCTTTACTCTCAAGGATGCGGCGGATGATTGTTACTACCACCTTCCATCCGGTAGTATCGATACTTGGGAGAACCTCCACAAAGTCTTCTTGGAGAAATACTTTCCAGCCAAGAAGGCCAATAGCTTGAAGAAGGCAATAAGCAACATCGAGCAAGAAGCGGATGAAACTCTTTATGAGTACTTTGAGAGATTTGCTAAGTTGAGATCGAGCTGCCCCTTCCACGGGTACTCCACCCAAGACCTTGTGTTGTACTTGTACAACGGGCTCTTGGACAATGAAAGAAGGATCGTGGACGCCGCTTGTGGAGGCAACATTCTAAACTCCACTCCCGAGATTGCTATGAAAAAGATGCAAGAAATGGCAGAAGGAACGAGGAACTTTGGTAGATCCTCTACCAAAAAAGGATTCCATGCCATCAACCCCAGCCGTTCAGAACTTGTGCAAGAGATTGCGGAACTAAAGGAGATGGTGAAGAGGCTCACCTTGATGGGAACTCCACAACAACTCAAGGCTTGTGGAGTATGTGCCGATCCTTTCCACCCCACGGACTTGTGCCCACAAGTTCAAGAGGAAGCTGCTGAGGTGAATGCTATCGGGTATGGTCAACAACAACAACAACGCCAACGGGACAACCCATATGCTCAAAATTTCATCCCGGGTTGGCGTGATCAACAAAACTACCGGTGGAGGGATCAACAAAACCAACAACAACAGCAACCCCGCCAAGGTATGTCCCAATCCACTGAAAATATGTTACAAGTTTTAACTAAACATTTTGCTACTCATGTCCAAACCACGGAGTCAAGCATCAAGAATCTTGAGAAGCAAGTGGGGCAAATGGCGGAGGCAATTACAAGGATCGAAGCTCGATCCTCGGGAAACCTGCCCTCCCAGACTGTCGTCAACCCCAAGGAGAGCTTATGTGCCATTTCTCTAAGGAGTGGAAGGATCATCAAGGAGAATGAAGAAACAGGGACGATTAACCAACCTTTTGTTGGTAACCCGCCCCTGCGGAAGGAGGATGCCGCCCCTGCGGCTCAAGTCACACTGCCCCCGCGGCCTAGCCGTTCCGCCCCTGCGGCAAGCAATGCAGAAAGTGCTCTAGAGGAAGATCCTTACGTCCGTCCTAACTTTCCACCCCTCTATGCTGAAAAACCACCAGCACCCTTTCCCGAGGCACTCAAGGAGAGAAGAGTGATAGAAGACAAAGAACTCTTTGAGACCTTCTCAAAGTGTGAGGTAAACATTCCTCTCCTTAAACTCGTGAAAAGTGTGCCTAAGTATGCTCGATTCTTGAAGGAACTTTGTACCATCAAGAGGAAGCAGAAGATGAAGAGAACACAGAAGGGAAGTGAGAAGGAGCACGTGTCCGCTGTTTTCCAAACCCAAATGCCGGAAAAACGTAGCGATCCGGGTATGGTAAGTGTTCCTTGTGTCATAGGCGATACTCGCTTTGACAAAGCTATGCTTGATTTGGGTGCTTCTATAAATGTCCTACCTTATTCCATCAATCAATCTCTAGGCTTAGGACCTTTGCATGAAACACGGACTATAGTACAACTAACATTTTCTAACTAAAACCATGAACCCCTATAACCCTCTTTTTTAATAAGAAAAGGGTTTTATAGGTTTTAGTTTTTAATTAGGAAAAGGAACCTGATCCATTCATCGTTAAAAATAAGGTCTTTTGGATTTAAATACCCTTCATTGTTGATAGGGGTGTAATACGAGTCGAACGAGCCGAGCATCAGCATGCTCAAGTTCGGTTTGTTTATTAATGAACCGAGCCTAGGCCGAGCCTAAATTTTATACGAGCTTTAAAATGTGTTCATATTCGACTAAATACTTATTTAGAAAGTGAACAAGTTCGAGCCGAGCTTTTGACGAGCCGAACTCTTGTAGATTATCTCATATTACAACCTTAATTGTTAAATATTTTCTTCTCCAACGAAATACATTGCGGAAAATCAACGCAAACGATCAACTCGGCCACAATCGAGCCCTAAGGTAACCTTCATTATCGACTAATGACGGTTGTAACTCATTTGTAATCAAGCCTTAAAGTAACCATTCATTTTACATTTTATAGCTTCATTGCATCGTAGTACGTAGATCAATCATGACAACATTCTCATTCAAATATACCATATCCCCCATAAGAACCATTCCTTGAATTCTCTTAATGTTGAACTTTACTAGACAAATCAAACACAATTTTACCGTGAGAGATAAAAATTGTGCTTTTCATACTCAATTTATATGCTTATTTAAAGCGGAATTTACAGATTTTTATCATGAAGTTGCCTTATATCCGTATCATAAAACTCCAAAGAGTTATTAATAAACTTGTAAAAATCAAAATCAAATGGGATTCAAACTTTTTTTCAAATACAAGATCTTTTTGGCGGCTAAAATAAATCGAGAAAAAAACGTTCATGTGTAGAATAAGAATATATGGGCTTAAATGGGCCCACTAGGCCTTTCAAGTATAATGTAGATATACCTTTCCCGTAAGCCCATAATACCGAGGAAAAGCCCATATGTTTCCTTGCCGTTTCTTGTAGATTTCTCATTTTCAATATATGAACTATGAAGAAGCAAAATTGAGCCGTTATAAAAAGTATTATGTGTAAATCTTCTTATATCAAAGTGACATTTATTTCAAATTTATCAAGATGATAAAGCTATTTCCCTAATCGTTAATTAATTTGTACTTAATAATCGGGCATTAAGAGAAATGGAAAAACGATACACGTTTTGCAAAGCTAATTTTAATTTGATAAGATGAGTGTGGTTACAAATGCATACCAAGAACTAATTGTTATACATAGGAAACAAAACCAAGTTATTGCAGAGTCAGATGTTATCGGGAAATATTTTGGAATCGTTTATAGTAGTTTAAAGTAGTTGAGGTGTAATTTATTTTTATCACGTTTATGTTTTTCGTTAGATTATTGGAGAGTTCTGAAAATTTTGAAAGCTAATAGTTGTTCATTGAGGATAGATTTTTGTAAAGATTAGAGTTTTAGTAACTTTTTGGGTAGCGTTTTTAATAGATTTTTTTGTGAGAAAGATTTTCATTATTTTTTCATAACTTTGGTCAAATTTAACATCAAATATATTTCATGTTTTTTTTATTATTTTTAATATTTATCTTTTTGATAATTTCACCACAAAATATACTGATAAATATTTACATACTAAACGTTTTTTTAGCTTTTCGTTAGATTTTTATATTCTACAAAACTCAATACTCTACTCAAAAATCTACCCAAAAAGCTTAAATTACCAAAAAAAAAAACTTAAACTATCGAAAAATCTCGCTTCACCGAGCAAGCCCGTATATATATGTTAACAAAATTTTGGCGTTGATCAATGAACGTAGACTATGGAAAAAAGTATTTTCTTTTTATTTAGTAATCAGTTGAAAATTCACCGTAGTTTGATTTGGTGGTGAACGTAGACTATGGAAATAAGTATTTTCTTTTTATTTAGTGATCAGTTGAAAATTCACCGTAGTTTGATTTGGTTACATTTTGCACTTGATTATTTTTTATTAAGCTAACGAGTTATATTTTTGATTTTGAAATAAGTTGTATCTTATATTAAGGATAAACACTGTAACTAATTATACTTTATTCTCTGTAACCAGATTATCTTATTGTTCAGGATATCCCTTAGTTATAGGCTTTCTAGTTTCTCTTCTGTATATATATACTGTAACTCTCAGCCTTAATATATCATCAATTCACACATACTCTATATCTTATAGGGGCTTTTTCGTATGCGTGAATTGGATGTATTTTTTATAATTGATATTTTGTGTACTTATATCCCTTTTCCTCCTTTTTCTCCTAACTAGGATTGAAAATTCTTTATTTTTCATATCCATACGATGTAATCATTGAGTTCGTTTATAGAATTTTTTTTTATCTTATTGGGATAGGAAATATTGTATCAAGGGTGTCTTTAGAGTATACCAAATCGGTATAGTCATCCTTCGTCTGAATACAAATAAATTTATTCATATAAATAAATGAATTTGTGTATTTTAAGTTTGTTTCTCTTTTAATTTCATGAATGTAAAAATTTGACATTTTGTGTAATGGAACTAAGTTTATTGGTTCGCACATTTTTTATATTATATGTATACTCAAATAATTTTAGTGTAAGTCATTTGGATAATTTATTATGTTTTATGTAGTTAAGTATAATTTCGAGCATATATTGATGTGTATATTATGAAAATATTTTGTGTAGCTTATGTTATTTATTATTGGAGATGCCGTAGATTTGTGATCGATTATCGATGGCTCTTCTTCGAGTCAAAACCTAAAAGTCCACAACTAGCATGTGTAGACATCTATTTGACACATTTGAGTTGTTCGTCTAGAAGATCCGGTTGAGATTTGAGATGGTTGAGAATCAATTTTGGTGTTAGAAATCTGATCTTAGATTCAAATAGAGAGAGACTTTGTGATTATACTAGTCCCCAAGTCCCACATCAAGCATAACCAGTGGGTGTATCTGGGAGATTCATAGGCTAGATGTTGTTAGGGTAGTGGTTTGTAGATCTGGCCATTTTGTATCAAAGGTGGTGGTAGAAGAAGCAGAGACACCAATATGCAGCTTGTTTATAATTCGATATTATGTATGTTTAGAGGAACTTCCATAAATTAGGAACAATCATGAAAGCCCTCTATTGAAATCCTTTGACAGTGGTGGTAGAAGAAACGGATGAAACCAATTTACAGGTAGATTAGAATAAGTTGGTGGCGTTGTTAGTGATGTCGGAGGCACCATTGTCGGAAAACATTGGGGATTACCCATTAGTTGGTGTTTGGGGGTTGTCCATAAGAGTAAAGTTGGAGGGTTTTTAGATCTGTGTCTTTTTGTTGTCAAAGAAAACCAACAAACATATATTGAGTCTATTATTGCCGTTCTTTTTTTCCCCCTCTTTCCTAATGTAATTTTCTTTCTTCTTTATTTTCATAAACTTTGAGATGTAAACCAAAAAAAATCGATTTAAATATAGACAAGATCGTCGATCAACCATCCCAACACATACAAAGGCAAAGATGGGTTAACAATCAATGTGTATTTTATAAAATATTTTGTGTAGCTTGTGTTATTTTTTTACTTTTTTTTTAATTAAAAAAAGTGGTTCGATACACTAGACGACACACCGTCTAATGGATCGAAAGACCAAAAAACCGACATACAGGTTAAACGTCATGTTTAACAAAACAAACGAAAAACAAAAAATACGCAAAAGTACTTTAGGATGTCTTGGAAGAAAATATGTCTTCAAGGAAAAGAGAATGAGTCAATCACATAAAAGCGGAGAATAAGAGAATGAGTCAATCACATAAAAGCGGAGAGACAAAGTCCATCGTCAAAGAAATTGCACATAAAGAGTGTTTGGGGAACAAATGTAAACACCTTATATTTGGACTCAAAGAAGAGCCATCGGAAATCGTTCACAAATCTATGACCTCTTCTAAGCGAACAACTCGAACCACCACCAAAACTAACTCCAAACTCAAAAGAGTCCATAACAACACACTAAAACACCTTAACCCGTACAAATATATATTATTAATAAAATTAGATTTGTTGGAGAAAGAAGCGAATTTTACATAAAATGAAATTGGGTATGAACAATAATGCTCAATATTTTACATAAACATCAATTTCTTTACTTGTAAATATGAAGCGTGGTTAGCATGGAGGAGACAAAAAGGCCCATCAACAATGTTCAACTTACTTGTAATTTAGTCTTGAAAAAATCGAGAGAATGTAGCCTAGTTAAGAACAAAAAAAAAAAAAAAGAGAGGCCGAGTTCTTCGTTCAAGACTATTTGTAGATTTATGTTTTTTTTTGTTGTAAAAGAAAATCAGAAGACGTCATTTGGATCTAATATTGTCTTTCTTTCTTCTTTCATTTATTCTTGATGTAATTTTCTCTCTTCTTCATTTTCCTAAAATTTGAGATGTAAACCAGAAAAAGAAATAAACCTATTTAACTAGAGACAAGATCGTCGATCGACCATCCTAAATCACACAAATTGTTTTTCCTTTGCAGATTAACCAATATTGAAACCATGCAACAAAATAAAAGGTGGGTGAAATCGACCTAGAGGCCAATGGTTAGAGGACATGTTGAGATTGAGGCATCGATTGATTTGTTAGAAAGAGAAGCGGAAGAAGATTAACTTATTCCTTTGTTTGCAAGAGGGTTTTATCGAGTGGATGAAAAAGAAGGGGTTTTTGAAGTCTAGTTGTCACCGGTACTTGAAAACAAGCCGGAAGAGGTTTGCGGTGGTTAGGAGAAACTGTAGTGGAGGTTGAGGATGAGAGATAGGGGTTTTTGTTGAGCGTGGGAAATGTGTCCCACAGCGACAATATGAAAACCGTGAACCTAACATATAAGTACAAGGGCTACCCTTTTTATTGTCAATTGGTTTCAGGATGGAACCCGAATTCTCACGTACTTTAGCGTGCAAAACCCTCCACGTCTTTGACCCGAATGATATAAAAAAGATAAATTAACAGTTTTCCTTGTGTAGAGAGATTAATATCATCGTTATATTGTTGTCGGCGCCTAGAATAAATTTGTTGTTGTTTTATTCAAATTTGATCTTCAAATGAATGATTTTGAGCCCATTTCTGTAAACATTAGAGAGCATTTTATTACTTAAAGAATTTACTAAAATCTCCGCCATTGGCAGCTTCCGGCAACTCCAAAATTAACTTAAACGTCCCTTCTGTATTCAAACTACAAAGAGCAATTGACAATTCACTGTTTCCCGATGATCAACTGTTTTCCTAGCCTTCCCCATTGATGAACACCTGTATTCCTGGGTTGTTTAGATCTTTGAATGATTTTCTTGTCAATTTTGGATTCACAAGAGGCCTTCAATCGCTTCGATTGCAATTGTTGCTCACTTGTATACTGGTTGAGAAGCTATATACTCCTTCGAAAACCCTAGATTTGGAGCGACGACATTTGATGTCTGGGTTATTGTCACGGAGCAATTGACAACACCGGCTCCTTCGTCAACCGGCTTTCTCCTCTGATTCAACAGTTCGCGGTTGGGACCTAGATGCACCAAACACAATATTGCAGATGAGGACATGTCATGTGTTAAAATCGTGATTTTAATAAGGGCATTTTTGTAATCTGTTATAAATAAATCCTATTAAATAATATCTTACCGAACACCGTTACATATATTTTTTACAAACATACAATATGAGAGTTTTTTCTTACATATAATTCCCAACAAACTCAATCTAGATTAAACCATTTCAATAAGGTTCGTCTCTTATCAAACACACCCTTAATCATAAATGAATGTGGACCTCTATGTGTGTTATATACACTATATGCTTGTAAAGTGTACGTTCAATTCAATAACGTTGTATATTTATTGTGTAGATATTTTACGGTAGTATAAATTTTAATTTTGAGTTGCATCAAATGACATCGAGCTAGACACTTATACTTGAGGACGTATGGAGAATAAAGTATTCACACGTGGCTAATAAACAAATATGGAGATCAATATATAAAGTCAAGAACTCCATTTTAGGATGAAACCATTTGTGTTTATGTATTCAGTTCAAATCTAATTTAAATACTCACAAATTGTGTGAAAACCCACGTCATGTTGCTTCCGTCGGACTTTTTATCGTTGCGAGTGAAATTGCCATCTCTATCCTATATGCATCATTCCAAATCGAATAATATTTAGCATTAATGTCGGGATGTAATTAGCAAAAATTTTTTTTTTTAAGCGGAATTGATAGGGGACAAGGTCGGAAAATTCTGAAGTGTGTAGTTTGTTGCATGCCGACTTTTCTCACGCAAAAAATAATATAAAAGCAGCTTTACGTAGTTCGCTCGCACTCAGGCTGCTATAATTTTTCAATACTTTTCTTCTTTACTTCGTTTAAATTAATTTTGAACTTCAGTTAAGTTGAAGTTCAAATTTTCCAACGCACTCCAGATGCGTCGCACCTAGTAAAATTTTATTATGTGTCTTTGAAATCCCCTTTTAAAGAAATTATATATCCATTTAACTAACAATCCATCTTAATATTAATAGGTAAGATGTTAAACTATTTACAAAGTTTTATTATAACATAAATAACCATAAAAAATAAAATTATGTATCTTAAGAATAATTTACATAATTTTAGATATTTCGGATGTATCGGTCTAGTTAAGAACATTTACTCATCTTTTTTGGGTTGGTTGATTTGAGTATAGACCGGGTACAATTATGTTGTTATTCCTAAACTAAGGATGGAAATGAGGCAGATGGTGGGTGAGTGAAACACTTTCATCTAGGGATGAAAATTAAATGAAGCGCAACCATCCGATCTAACCGATCAATCGAAACGAATATACGGGGGGTGAGATCCCAAATAATTCTGGTAGTGGAAGGCTAACAAGTAAAATTGAAGAGTGGTGAGACGAATATGGATGGAGGTAAAATCATCCACTACTTGCAGCATCACCAACTGTCCCGTTTCACCTATATAATTTTTTTTTAAAATTCCTAAAACCCTTATAAAGTTCCTACTATATTTGTGTTTTAGCTTTTGTCTTCATTCATATGGTATCTTGGAAACATCCGGTGAGCATCCAACCAAATTCAATTCTTCACTAACACTCTAAGATTTTGTGTTTGTTTACGTCTTTGTTGTGTTAATTAGAATTCATTTCGACGATTTTGATTTTTTTATTACATTACAAACTATTTTGTTTATAATTTTACTAACCTCGTGCAAATTAAATACGGATACTAAGCTAGTAATTAACTATTGATATGATCTCCAGAGATTTTGAAGCTTCGTATATCACTAACAAATCTTTCATTGGACGATATATACATAATGTTTTCGTTTTTATATGGTGAGGAAATATATACTTTTCTTATGTCCTTATGGTAGTTGAATATTTATTTTTTTCATAGTTAAAAAACAAATTTGTTTTTTTAGAACTTTACACCCAGATTTTCGCCATGAATGTATATATTTTGGATCAAATTAGATGTATTCATCTAATGACTTATTAGTGCATCATCAATTCACCACTCAAATGGAAAACAACTAGACAAATAAAGACGAAATCATCCATTTATGCTTATTTAATATAAAAAAAATGTCTATATAACTCATAACCTATATTCATTAATAAAATAATAATTCTAAAAATATCGGATTGAATTCACATTGATTGCGCTTACTTGTCAAGATAAAGATTAAATTAAAAAAAAACAGATAAATTACAGTTTTTTCCAACACAATTTATAATTTATATAAAATAATATAATTTACATCGAACTAGAAGGAAGTCGAATAACAAGCTATGTCATCAATCTTTTCTGCATAACGAAACCGATCCTCCTAAAAACAACATCAGAAGACCTAGGAGACATAACGTTGTTATGTAAGACCCGTTGCACCCTCTTAAGAATTTCAACAACATCGGCGCAAGAAAAACAAAAGTGTCGAAAGCGAACGGGAGAAACACATGTTGATTTTCAATACAAGTCCTTTCATGTGTTGGCCATCTTAGCAAAAACCGCATTAAGCGCCGCCTTACCAACCACAAAAGGCCCACTACCTAAACAAACTAGTGGAAAAACCCCCGTTAAATCAATGAAAGCATGTTTTTCACTCACCCATCCAAACACCAAGACATTTGTCGGCCTCAACATGGACCTTCCCTCACGTGGGTCAGTCAAGAAGGTCACTGGTGCCTCCTTCTTACCGAGACCCCGCTCTCCTGAACACATCGCACAAAACATCACGGATCAGATCATGCCTATATTTGAACTGAAGGAGTTCTTTACAATGAACAACATGCTCTCCAAAAACATTCAAAACTCTTCGACAAATGGGCATAGTCAAATCTCATCAACTGGGTATAGATGAATCATAGGGGGACACTTAAGTACCGAGCGATACTCAACCGGGGACATACATTGCCCAAGCCCAACAATGGATATGACAAGAAGGAAATCTTGGCTATGTGTTGATTGTAAACACTTGAAAACTGCTTTTTGCCTAAAGGTCAAATCAAAAGCAACTTTCATCTCTTGCATAGTCTTACCGAAAATAGCACTCGCCAAAACGTGTTAGGCTTTAGGGGGGACGGTGTTCTTGGCAGTAAAAACATAAAGATCGAAATCAGGAATAGAAGCCTGAAGATTGCCCAAAGCTCCATAAACTCAGAGCCCATAGCAGAGTATAATTCAAGCCCCCAAAAATGAATCGGCATAGAAGCAAACCGCCACTAAAGATCTCCAAATAAAATGCCTCACAAATCACAATATTCTCGACTGATCTACGAAGCCCGGGATGAAAATAAGTTGTTGCATTCTCCCAATGTTTCGGATGACAAGTCCTCAGCAAAATACATCTTAGCAACACCCATACAAAATTAAAACAGGAGAAACTCACTCTACAGGTCCCTCATATGTGAAAGAAGATGCATCAAGTTAACCACCTTAACAACTCTCTTCATGACAAGCTCTCTAACAAATCTCTCATCAAATTAATCACCTTAAAATCATCTAAGCTCTTGCTTTTTTAATAAAATAAAATAAATTTTATAATTGATAAAATAATTAAATATTATATATATTGCAACGTTGCATGCAAATATAGACTTTTTACATGTATATATTAGTAAAATCGTATAACGTGTTATAAAACAAAACATGTCAAATCATTATTTTATTAAAATTTATTAACTACAATTTATAATTAAACTTATATATTTATAAATAAGAATAATCTTAAATATAGATACGAAGTGATTTTCTAAATACAAAATCTATCATATAAATTGTTAGATTTAAATCATATATATATATAGTACGTCCACGAGTCATAGAAAGCTAATTATATATAATTAAAATCATATTATTTAATTAAAAAACACTAAATAATAAAACTAGTGGTCCTAGTGGATGAATACAAAACAACGAAATATATCAGATTCTAAAATATAAATCATAACCAAATTTGAAAAATTATTAACGAATAAAGGATTTGCAACTGCGTATTTAAGCGTGAGTAAATTGCGTGCATATTTTTCCAAACCCAATCAATTTAAAACCCCAAAGATAGAGAATATCTTAACGTTCTCGAATCTCTCTTCTTCTTCTTCTACTCTGGTTTATATTCAAAGTGTGTTTTGAAGTGAAGATGGAGAAGAAGAGATTTGCAGTTTTGCTTTGCGCAGAAGACTCGGACTACGTCAAGAGCAAATACGGCGGCTATTTCGGCGTTTTCGTTGCAATGCTGGCTGAAGAAGGCGAGATCTGGGACGTCTATAAGGTCGCCGCCGGCGAGTTTCCGGCAGATGACGATCTCGGATCTTACGACGGCTTTGTTATTACCGGAAGTTGCAACGATGCGCATGGCAACGATGTTTGGATCTGTGCTCTTCTCAAATTCATTGAGAAATTGAATTCTTTGAAGAAGAAAGTCCTCGGAATTTGCTTTGGTCATCAGGTTTTTTTTTTCTTCATTACTATCATTTTTCTTTTACTTGCTCATGTTTATTTATTTGTTTATTTATTACCTTATTTGTTAATTTTATCAATAAATTCCATAAACTAAAGTATTAGTTAGAGTTTATATTACCAATTGTTTCCCACGTCTATTATTATTGAATGAAATTCCTTAGACTTATACATGACTCGAACCCGAAACTACACTACTAGGTCCATAAACTCTAATTAATTCAATATTAATTAGAGTTTATATGACCAATTTTACTAGTAATTTTACCGTAAAAGTAGATTTTTGGGTTCCATTATCATATATAATATGTTTTATAAAAAATTATTTAGGTGCACTGCAAGTTATCCACGTGGCGAGTTCCAATTGGCGAGGATGACTTGTTCCAATATTAGACCATACGATCCGTTAGGAAACTCTATTTATTTATTTTTTATTTCTTGATTTTAGGGAAAGAAGGAAAAGTCCTTTCGAAAAGAAAGGAAAAGAGGGTAAGGTTGAGTTAACGTTTGATTTTGTTAACGAGTTTTCAGAGATGTAACTATTAAGTGTACAATTTTAGGTAACTAAGATCATTTTTCATATTGATATGGAGGAATGATATACACATCAAATATAAAAGATACGTTGATATTTATATCGAAACATTTAGTATCATGGTATTAAATTTGATATTTAAGGGTCTAAATTCATATTTGACCTATTTAAAAGTTATCAATTTTATTCTAAGAGTGTCATTTTAATATGGGTTTTGATAGATTGTAGTGAAATAAAAACACACTTATACCAACTTTGTTTAAAATGATCCAATGTATGGAGGAGTATAAAATAATAGTAAAATTTGTTTAAGATAATATCACATCTAAAATTTAACTAAGAACTCGTTTGATATCCATATATAAATTAGTATAATATATATCGATATTAAGATATAGATTTGAAATTGATATCGAATACTTTGTAGATTTTAGTATACATTACAATATAATGGTATATTGATAGTACTCAAATCTTTTTCGTGAAAGAAAGCACAAAACAAAACATAATTAAATATAGAATGAAGATATGATAATAAATTATTAAATCTCTTTTAATAGTTTATCACTTGGGACACGTCTCACGTGTATCCAGGTCGTGATGAATCACCGTTAGGTTAATGTTATATATAATTTAGGAAACACAAATAAATGCATGGTTTGAGGACTTTGCATATATATACCCATTTTTATTATATTTTATATTCAAGTAGACACAAAATCAATAAATTCTGTAATTATATTATTAGAAAAATGGATATTGAAAAGTGCACGTATGGGGCAAAGATTCATGCTTTTAACGTGGGTCTATTATGATATTGCCTCATGTGTCGGTAACTGCTGATTTTGTCTAACCTTTTTAATTACTCCAACTGCAATGGCACCTGTGACTTGTCTCCACGTCCTGCCTTTTAACTTATCACTTATCGGTGATATTCCAAGTCACCTTAACATTATGATCGAGCTCGGGTCAAATCCGACTCGTTTATATTGCAAAATAAGTGAAATGTGGGTACATCAAAAAGTATGATTTGAGCTCGATCTGAACTCGAGCTTTTTAGAAGCCGACCAACTATTAAAGAATGTATCTTTCGTACTTTTAGTTGTAGATGTTTTTAATAAAAGGTGAAACAAGATTGAGATCACACTCGGTTTGGAAAAAAAAAAAGAGAGCAGAACACGCTCGATTCTAAACGAATTGTTTATAAACATATTGAAGTTCAGCTCGTTGAGCCGTTATAACACTATACACCTTATAGAAGAAATATATCTTATAAGAGGCTGTCATAAGAGCTGGTTCGGTTTAAGTCATTAGTTCAAATTGTGAACCGTTTTTTATACAAACCTATGATTTGGCAACTGTGTTTGAAGAAATGTAAACTGGTTTTGATTTTTTTAGTAAGAATGCTTTTTTGTTTTATATATTTATAACGAAAAACCAAATAAGTTGATCTACGTGTTAAAAGTAGTTCAATCTAAAACATTATTATTGTGGACGAGACCACGAAGTTCAGTTTCATACATCCATTTTTGTACAAATTGTTATGATATGATTTTCTTTGTTGAACTTTCAATATTTTAATATCTTTAACATGTTTATTTTTTGCTTTCACTTTGGATATGATAAGATACTTGGACGTGCACTTGGAGGAAAAATAGGGCGATCCAAAACAGGTTGGGACATTGGAGTGAGATCAATCAATCTAACTTCTGCTTCTTCAAAGCTCTTTTCTTCATTGAACATCCCAACTGTTCTTTCCATCATTGAATGCCACCAAGATGAGGTATGAACAAGATTTGTTATTTTGCCTCTTATGTCCTTGTATGATGAATTGAGGATATATATATATATCCTAATTACAAGGTACAACTATTTTTGGTTAATGTTTGGTTGAAACAAAAGGTGAGAGAGCTTCCTCCAATAGCTGAAGTCATGGCTTGGTCTAGCAAGACTGGAATCGAGATGTTTAGGTACGGTGACCATATCATGGGGATTCAAGGTCATCCCGAGTACAACGACGATATTCTCCTCCATCTCATAACCCGTCTTCTTCAGCGTAATCTCATTGAGGTATGTCGTAGATCTCGTATCTTGCTATCATGCATAAACTTTCTTAGTATATAGATATAACATAACGTTACGATTGTTATATATATATATATATATATATATATATATATATATATATATATATATATATATATATATATATATATATATATATATATATATGAGATGAACTACTCAAGTTTGCAGGTTTGGATTAAAAAAATAAGTTCAAGCTCGTTTTATTTCTAAAAAACTAAGCTCTATCGTTTGTTTCTAAAAAGTCAAGTATGAACATATGTTTAAGCGGTTAAAATCTAGGCTTAGTTTGAGCATAAGTCAATTCTAAACAAGTGAAACATGATCATAGCAATACCGGACTCGTCCAACTCGCATAACAACCAAATGATGACCGAACAAGTCTACATAATTTGAAAAATTATTAAAGTTTAGGTCTGTCTAGCTTGATTTCGACCTGATTCTAAACAAGCCGAGCATGCCAAAGTTCACTCTCTGTTATATGAGCTATTCGAACTCAGCTAAAAGTTGTTGACTTACTAAATAGTCAAATATGATCAAATTTTTAACTAAGCTTGGTGAAAATGAGTTCAATTTTTAACGAGTTGAACATGAACATATCAAATTCGTCTTGTTCAATTCGAATAACAACCTTAACATAATGTATCACTCGATTTCAATTGCAGGACACTCTAGCTAAGCAATCAAAGGCTAAGTTTGTCGAGCAGCAGGCCGCGGACAAGGAAGCATGGAAGCAGCTCTGTGTTGGCTTCCTCAAGGGAAGACTCTGATGATGATCTCAAACTATTCAGCTGTAAATACAGACTGTGTTACTCGTAAACTATTCAGCTGTAATATGTATTGAAAATATTGTACGTATCTGATCTGCTGTTGCTGCTGCAGCATGGCGTTACTGTACGTACGTTAGTTGTTGTCGACCTAATAAATTAATAATGAGATGTCGAATTGAACAAGTGTCGGATACAATCTATAGTTGTAGCTGGCCATTTAAATTAACGCAATGGTATTTATTATCATTCAATAAAAAAAATATTGCCATGTTTTACTATATTTCTATTGGTTTATTTGTATGTATGATTTTTATCTATATATGTCTACTTTTTAAAGTGATTTTCGGGTCATATTTATATTCATAATAAATCATTGTCACCTACTCTCACTGTTAGATTACGAAGATAATATCTTTAATAGTATATATATATATATATTGAATATGATTTGATACCACGTACTTTGAACTAGCGTGGTTGTGAACTAGTTTATGTTTTTACGATAAAACTTAATCAAATTACGCCACTTTTCTTAAGAAAAAAATACAACTAAAATCTGAAACATAGCAAACAAAGATACAAAATATTCATCTCATACTCATATATTTTTATAAAAATATCATTTTCATACTTGTATGTCGACAATTAATATTTATAACTATATCTGGATAATCGTACAAACACAACATTAATGCGACTTAAAATTATAACCTTTAATTCAATTTATAATAACCACATAAATATATGAATTGTCGATGCGAAGAAATGGGTCGGAAAGACGTTTGACACAATTGCATCTTTATTCCATTGTTGGATCAATTATTATCACTTCACTAATTATTGCAAGCTGACAAATATTTCATTGTTTAAGAATATATGTTATTGATAAAATGTCATAATCTTGTACTTATTTCACATTCAATCTTTTGAGCAAACTATAGATTGATTACAGCCAAATATCGTGTTAGTTGCTTCACCAACACATGCGATATATCCAATTAGACCCACCCAATTCTTAAAGCTTTTCATGACAAATTTAATGGAAAACCCATCTCCACAACTATAGTTAAAGTTAAACATGTAAAGAAATTGTTAAAGTTAAACATGTCAGAGTAATTTGTCCCTTAATTTTATGTTTTTAATGTGGATAAAATATGGAAGAGTAGACCTCTTAATTAAGAACATATAATAATTAATTGTTAACGATAATTATATTTTTAAAGAATAATTGTTTAATTTACCGAATTCGAGTAATCTGCTAATCAATAGTTGTGGAGCTGCCATAAGATGTCGAGATGATTATGTCCGACTCCAGACTGGATATTTGCTTTTTTGACGAAACCCAGATCAATCATGTTTTCAGATAAATCAACTGTGTTGTTGACCGATTGACCTATCTAGGAATCTCGACCCCCAACGCCAATTTTTCTGATAATCCTAGACTTCGTGTTCTTATCCGCAAGAATGCTTTAGGTTGTACTACTTTCAGGAGGTAACCAACCCAACTGCTTTTCATTTTCAAAAATAAAATAAAAAAACTAGATAGCCTCATCCTCCCTTAATCTCCCCTATTAAGGTATTGTAAATTTGAGTAATTGAATTGCATAATACATTTTGTCCCTAAGAGTATTTTATTGTTGAACAATATATTTTATTGATAATGTCATAATCTTGTACTTCTTTCTCATTATCTTTTCTGTCCAGACTAGATTGCAACCAAAATCTCTTGTTAGGTGCTTCACCAACACATGTGATATGTCCAAATAGACCCACCAAGACTTTTAATGGAAAACCATATGCACAACTTTAATGTAAAGTTAAATATGTGGCCACACTCGTTCAAAGCCTATTTTGTAACATTGAAGGTGATAGCTTTTCAATTCAACACGTGGATATTCATATGTAATTATATTAGTTTAATTTAAAATATTTCTGAATTTTATATATATATATATATATATATATATATATATATATATATATATATATATATATATATATATATATATATATACACGTGTGTGTTAAATAGACACCGATATACTATGCCATATTTTTAGATTTTTGTAGCAACCATTGCATTGTTTAAGAGATTTGAGTTTTTTTTTTTTAATCTAATTTTGTAAATTATAATTACATTTTTTATTGGTATGTTTATTGAAGGTATTCAATACATACGCTACTTATGGTTGAAAATCCAACTCTGATTTTTTACGATCTGCTTAATAGTTGATACTTCTCCGATCCTCTGATTTTTTACGATCTGCTTAATAGTTGATATTTCTCCGATCCATCCGTATTTTGGAATGTTAAGGCCATCACCGACACTTCGATTTCTGGTCACAACAGTTATGTACATACCATTTATGTGTATGAGAAAATTGGGTTTGTTGATCAACATGCAATTGTGGTATCAAAATGTTTTGCGTAATGGAAATATTTTCGATCCAACACCACATTCCGCCGACTTGAAACCGGCATCGTCCAAATCTAAAATCAATGGTTTTGTCCATATCCAAAAACATTAACATCGTCCGGATCTAAAAACAACGACTTTTCCGGATCCAAAATCATTTGTCATATAGTCCAATCCCAACTAATAGCGGCATAACTCGATCTCCAAACCGTCAACATCGGTATTATCCCGATCCAAGCTAATTACGACATTATCCGAATCCAACAACACTTCGGTACAGTGAATTAATCACCGGCTTCATCCAAACCAACACTCACACTATTCAAGGTCAATATCCAATATGGATTTTATTTCAATCTCCAACGTTATCCACCGGTAGATATTGAGATTATGACATTATATATGCTCCTGATTATATTATTTCATAATTAGAATATTTAATAAGATGTAATCGTCTATCTATATTAGAATATGTTATAGGTTAAATTCATATGTTATTTTTAGTTATTATCGTATTTTTCTTATATTGCCTATATATTGAGTTGAATGGTAAAAGTGTGGCTTCAACCCACTATTAATCGGTTGTTAAACCCTCGTAAGGGTAATTAAGCAATTTTGTAGAGTTAATTATTGTAAACAAAATAATCTCACACGACAATTGCAATATTATTGGACATTCTCTTAATTAACATGCAATGAAATTTTTGAATAAATAGAGTTTTAAAAAAAATCTTTTGATTCTAATTGATTGACAACTCACAATCTAATTATAAACTAATTAACGAAAGTTGGTACATGGGAGCGTACATACACAAACGTCGAAAGGCCAATATATACATTAAATAGAATTTTTTGTAAAATCATTTTTAAAAAAAAAACTATAACCAATATTATTTCTTTTTTACAATATACGTGAGACAAATAAAACTGTTATGCCACAATCCTCAAAAGTTGTTTTTTTTCCCTTCCGATTATTAAAAAAATAATGCAACATACATCATTTCTGATCTAAAGTGTGCTATATGTCATTATCAGTTCCTATATGGACTCAATTATAGACGATATTTTATTTCTTTTTTATTTTCCCTCATATATTATCATATGGTCCCTTAAACTTTCCAATAAAAAAGAGTCGGGCAGTAAAGATAAAAATAAATAAATAAATAAATTGTGGATGAGAAATGCAGGGATTTGGGATATAGCCAGTGCACTTGCCTTACACAAAGTGCCCATCAATTTTACTTGTTTCTGTTAACATTATTTATTTTGTTTTTATGCTTTTTGACTCTGGTAGAATTATTTCATTCAATAATTTCATTTCTCTGCACTTCCTTTTCTTGGTCACTTCATTTTTTTTGAATCACAATGTGTAAATTTTCGAGAAAAATTGTTAAATTTAAGTAGCCTGTTTTTTTAATTTTATTTAAAGACAATTACAGATCTGAAAATCAGATGATTTTGGTAACTATGTAGTTTTTTTTATTTAATATTATAATGAGTAAAAAACATATGCACTTTACTCAAATGACTAACAACGCTCAATTTACCGGTTGCCAATAACAATCACTTATTTCAGATTTTTATACCCGAACAAAATCATTTTTTTCATGCAAAATGACTTCCTCAGTCTCCTTCAAACTATATACAGGCAAAAATGAACACAAAACAGTCATATGGTCAACCAGATAACAGACAAACGGAATTTGACGTCTCGACTTGTTGGGCTATCGGCCCATTTGCAAAAGATTATACTATATGTATTTATGTCCCTTCTATCCTCCATTCTTCACCCTTTCTATGTTCAAATTTCATGACAAAAAAAATTAATTATAAAAAGTATAGTATATAAGATGCAAGCTTCAAGACAGGCTTGCTTGCTTGCTACCATAGAATGAAATATTTTTAACATGGCCAACAAAATAGAGCAAAAATGGTAAAAGACTATACATCAACTGAAGGATAAAGACCCCGACCAACTCCATTCGACTCTCCATTAGCATAAAGAGATGACTGTAGTTCACCAGAGTGCGATGACTTACGTGACTTGTGATGTTTGGGAGACGCGGAATATGAGTCATTTGACACACTGGGTGAGTAATATAATGACGACGAGGGAAGCCCGCGACTCTTAGGCAAACCTGTAGCATCTGTTCCTATGTTGTAGCCCCTCTCCACTGTTTCAGCATCCATGCATAGTTCATCCAACACCTTTCATTGGAAGAGAACACGGTAGAAACAAATTAGTACCCAAAACAACATATAGGGGTTGCAACACAAAATTCGGGGGTATTTTTGGTCTAATTATGATATAACTAATGAAATTTTCACCCTTCTCATTTCCGACATGATAAAAATTCAGGGGCAATATGGGTAAAGGTAGAATTCAGCAAATATGACTAACAGCACATGTTGTAATCAGACATAAGACAATGTTCACGAAGAAACATTAGTCTAGGAAGGAAAGGATAGAAAATAAATTCAAGGAAAAAAGACAAATTATGGCTTCCCTTGTGTTGTCCTCCCTTAGGTAGCAGAAATAAGAGTGTACAATATGCAGAAAATATAAGCAAAATTTTGAATGTGAATGGAGAACAAGCATACCCGTAGAGCCTGCCTCAAATAACGCAGTTTATCGCGTATCTGTTTCCTCTTCCTTGCCACATCATCGGGTTCTTGTAGCATCTCTGCGAATAGGTCCTCTCTGCACAGTTTTTGGGAGATTCCGAAACATAAGAAAACAGTTGGAGACAAAAAAATTCAGATTTAATAGTACGGATTTTGAGGACTTGTTACCTGTAAAGCTTTGTAATGAAGACATTGTGTAGCTCTCTCTTTGTATGGTTCACCTAACAATACAAAAGAAAGTAAGAGACTGCATGCTCACTTAGGATTTTTTAGTTTTTGAAAATACATTCACACATAAGTTGTATTTATCAATTTCACAAGTTAATTTTACGGAAGGATTTGTGGGTAACAAGACAATACAATATATTAAGCGCAACAAAGGAATAGCAAATAATCAACTATGGCCAAGACCGTGGTCCAGAACACATCTTGATGAATCAGTAGAAACTCATCAATGATATTGTCCCTGTTGATTACTTGAAAAATTCATAGTAGCACTGCGATTCATGTTGTTGAAGCAAAGCAACGTGTTAAAATTTCATTGCAATTCAGATAATTGTTTGGAAAGACAATTAACCCCAGTGAATTCCAAATTATATTTGAAAGTCTACAATTAATGTTGGTGAAGCTACGGCTTCACACCTAACACACTCTTACTGTCCATCATTAATCAGAAATAAAAGCACTAAATCCACACACACAAAATCATACAAACAACTCAAGATCAATTTTCCAGCGTACTGCCTGTAAACATGCTAAGAAAATTTGTTAAGTTTCAGATTATTACCAGGAAATGCATAATCGTTTTAGGCACCATGTCTTCCACGTTCTTCCTGACAATATCATAATATGACTCCAACAGTAATTTCGTAACAGTGATTTCAACAGATTCATTGTCCGAATGGTATTCTGAGGGTCTCAATACTGTTGGAGGCTATTTAAAAAGTCAAACATATTAAAAGATCAAATTACAGAAGTAAATAAAATTTAACTATGAATATAAACACTTAGAAGTTCCTTTGTACCTCCTTCAAAAGAATCATAGAAAATGAATCCTCCGTGGTATGAACAGGTTCATCAAATGACATGTTTGGAGCAGTTTCTTTAGACGAATTGCGATTTTCACTTGCACTAAAGATTGATGAGATTCCCCAAATAGAATTTCCCGCTCCACCTATTTAACCACAAAGCACAAATTGGCAATAAAAGTACATCAGTTGAGTACTACAGGTAAATCTCCAGAACAAATTTGCAGAAAGCCTCGAGAAAATAAATCGTGATGAGTAAATGCAAACTCGTTTCCATTTCTGTCAATAAACTAAAAACTGAAGAAAAACTGCTTGACAGGATACCCACCGGAATGTGCAGGTTTTTCAACATCCCCCACCTTTCGAACACCTTGTTGCTATTTAAACAAAATGAAATGACAGATGGATCAGACATACACAATCACACTAAAGCGTGTCTTATATGCAATTATACATTACAAAAGTATTTCCAGGTTTAAATTAAGTATTAGCCAACCTGATCATTAATCACCCCATTGGTTGCTCTAGCAAAAATAGCTCGAGACTTGACACCTCTTTCAGATGAAGGTTCTACTCCATCCTATAAGACCAATGCACATGTATTTAAGTACATCTTATCTTAATATATAGAAGTAAACACAAACAAATGAAATCAAACATTACATCACATAAAATAAAGAAGAAAGAAAACCTTGAGTTTTGGATGAGATGCAGAGGCCCCATAAGCCTTGATACCCTTGGAGGCTTGCTCAACAGCTTTACTCCCACCAATGAAGTTTGGATGTGATGTATTAATGTAATCTAACTACAAAATACAAAGCAACATCAAGATAATACCATTAAAAAAACATGCAGGTTCCCAGCTTTACTCTCACCAATGAAGTTTGGGTCAAGTGAATGTGAATATCAAAGATTTCAGGTGGTCCCACAATTATATCACACCAACTGTGACTTTACTCAACAACCCTCACATGTCACAGACCAATCAATCTCTCTGATCCCAGCTAGTTTAACCAGATAATCTCCAGCAGATACACCCCTGGAAACTATCTAGTGGCCTACTATTTGCTAAGAATAAGTTTCGAATAAGGTTTTGACTTCTTCACCTAGTTACAGCCAAGTAAAAAAATATAAAAAACAATCAGGAAATTGCATATACCTACCTCCATTTCTATGATATGACCAATCATTGTCTCCGCAGGCTGAAGTCTTTCTCTCAGAAAGTTGTTTATAACTTCATCCATGCGCTTTCTGAGGAAAGGAAAGCGTTGCACTTCACTCACTACACAACGGTGACTCATCTGCAACATAACTAAGTTTGTAGGTGTCGCCAAAATATACGTGTTTATGTTTTTAAAAATGTGTATCACATTTTCTTACCTTTATCAACTCGTCATATATGAACCTCGCACATTGAAGACTAGGATCTAGCAGCCGTGCTATTTGCCTTCTGACAAGAACTTCAAATGGAACCTAAAAAGTTCCAGGTAAAATATAATATAAATTTCAAGATGATCAATAGGTAAGAAAAACATAGAATATGGACTAAAATATAAGCACAATATAGGAAGTTTCAGTATATGTATATAACAATTAAACTCAGATGAAAATGAAAGATAACTATGTATCGACAAAAAAAATTAAACTTAGTAATGGAAATCCAGAAACCTACTTCTGGTACAAACAAAGCAGATCTTGGTCCAGTTGCATTCTGAATAGCCGTGCGGATATCATCATCACCCAAATCTTCACATGGGTCTACTTCCTACATGATTGACAAACATCCCCAAATATCATACATAATCAATCTAACAGAGTATAAATTGTTAGCAATATATAGCATTGAGCATAGATGTGAAGTTTTGAAGCTAAAACTTGCACAACTGAAGATTATGGAAAAATCCAATTGTCTTGCACACTAGAAGATAAAATCTAGCCAGAAATAAAGTCAGTTTGGAACTTCATCAAAAAATAGTGGATACGAGCTCAGTCAAAACACACCTCTAAACTCTTCACAAAAATTGATTGGAATATATAGTGGATACGAGCTCCACCAGATAGCTCAGACGTAGATATCTCTTCATTCTTGCCTTCGATCATCGAAGAAAAAGCTGTTTTGCCACAAAAGACAACCCGCTAATCTTAGTAGGAAAAGAATGATTGTAAAGTTGCGTACTAGTGTTATAGTCTTATAATCAACAATCTCCTTACCTTCTGAATACTTGGAGAGAGTGTTTAGGATGAATGTTCCCTGAGTATGCTGTTGACATGGAAAATTAAATCAATACAGGATTATCCCAGATCTGATACAACCAGCCTTGTCACCAATCAAAGCATGAAAAAGATGCACAGCAGGACAGGCCCAAAAATTTTTAATAAACAAAACCAGCTAAATTTATTACAGCTTCTACATAATCAATATAAAAAGGCTATATGCTATAACTTAAAGAAGAAAAGAACAAAAGCATAAAATTCACATAATATAGTACCTTACAAACAAATAATAATGGAGGAATAAAGTACCTTGGATTCAATAGTTTCACCATAACTAGCATGTTCCTTACTAACAGCAAAAAGTTGAGCACTTATTTGAGCTTTCAGATTTGGAAGCACTGAGTTGATGTGTTGCACCAATATCTGCCACATATTATAACGGCAAAGTTTGATGTTATCAAAGAAAAGATATAATTGGTTATCAATAAAAAAAAAAAAGGCTAGCATATGTACCTGATTTAATTTTTTTGCAAGCTGAGGGATACCACACCTATCTGAAAGATCATTATACACCTAAAACATACCATGTGTTTATGAGCATATATAGGCATAAAAGCTACTAATTTTTTTTTAAAGTGTAAGGTTCATTAAGCTTTACTGGACGACTACGGAAGAAATTCTCCTCTGCCACCAACGCATCCTTGATACTCACGTTCGACAAAATGTCCTGCTCACGTTAAGGGTATAAGAGATTATGAAGTAGCATAGCTGACCTAAAAAACATAACCAATAGTACATAAAAATCTAACATCACCAGAAGAAATATATTCCTTCAAATTTTATTTCTACATAAGATGTACTTAACAGTCTACACTAATGGTCTTCTAGACATCAGCCTTGAAATATTCCCTCTTACCAATCATCTTAACTTCTATGGTCAAATGAGAAAAAAAATACTGAAGAGTGAGATAGCAGCAGGTAAACAAATGAAGAGTAAAGCTAGCATTACTAAAAACATGCATCAGTTGCATATGCACACAGCACTGGTGATGATTAGGGATTTCCAGATCACAATTAATCAACAATGAAAAAAAAGAATATAATATTTGAAAGGATAAAAGGACCTCAGGAATCTTTATCTTCAGAATTTATTCAAACAAAGTAGTAGGGATACCAAGACATAAGTTCACAGAAAAGTACCGCTTGACAACGATTTACAACTCCCACATATCCAAGTTTCAAGGGTATAACTTTCCCAAGCAAGAAGTTACGAGCATCAGTCCCTCTATCCATAATGTCAAGCTGTAATCACAATAAAAACGTTCTTCTTTAAAAGACAAATCTACAGCTTAGAATACAACTTACAATAAATGACAAAATATAGTAGAATACCTTTGTGATAACACCGATTGTTCGATGTCCTGAAAAATAGATTTATGTACAATAAAGAGTCAAAACTTGGTAAACCAAATGTTGTAAAAAAAAAAAAAAAAAAAAAGCAGAAAGAACCCAAAGTACATTGTACCATCAGGATCAGCAATTCCAGCCATTTGCAAAGCATCTGAGTTGGCTAAATCAGAATTGGCTGGAGTAACAGCCAATATCAAACAACTTTTGACTTTAATAAAGGACATAATCATTGTCCTGATCCGTGATTCAATATCTGAAGGCTGATCACCAACCGGAACTTTTGTTATGCCTGGTAGATCTACAAGGGTTATATCAAGGACATTAGGTGAGAATATTTTGAGACGGATCTGCTTGTCTGAAACACCTTTATTTGTTCCAGTTTCTCTATCTGTCTCATCCTGAAATCAATTGTGAAACATTGTACAGGCAAGTGTGATCAGGTTAGACCAACTCATTACATGTTTCAGTATGTACTCAGAAATCTTACTATGTTGCAATACATATTTGTAAGAAAAAGTAACACAGGCATACTAGTGCGAATAAGGCCACGAGACCACCTCAGATAGTGGATTGTGGAGAATAGATAAAAACACGATATGTCTAATTGTTCATGATCAACTTAGTAAAAGCAATTTCCAAATGTGCCATATGATTCCTGACATACTTACCAAAGGAGCATAAGAAACTAGAACATTGTATATATGTTCAATTTGTTCAAAGAAAAGATAGCTATATTCTTCTTTATGAAACTATCTATGAATAACCCATTAACCCGATACCATTAGTATCAAGATATCTAATCCAAAGAGGTAAAGGAGCCTATTTCCAGCAAATTTTGTACGTCAGGTGAACATATTAAAAATCCCCACAGTATAGCAACTTATGTAATACAAAGATATAATGAAAAATGCAACTCATGTTTTACATTGTCACCAATCAAAATAATCAATTACTGCACAAAATTGCGTCTAGCACAATAGGTGACGACTGTCTTATGTTTCGGTGCATTAAGGCATGCAAAATTATAAGCTAGCATTCACTTATAGCCGTATACTATAATTTTATGCATTTTTACATGCAGAGTGACTTTGGATTGAAGTCTGGTACCTAAGAGACATGGGTAGCTCACGCATGATAAGGGCATGGGTAAGTTAATTTCATGCTAAAAAGGACCATAATAAAAAAAAATCCCCACAGTACAGCAACTTATGTAATAAAAACATGTAAAAAACTACAAACAGGTTTTACATTGATTACCTATCAAAACGATTAATAAATGCACAAAACTGCGTCTATCACATTAGGTCAGTGGTTTTATGTTTCAGTGCATTAAAGCATACATAATTATGAGCTTTGGCTTACAACTACTATACTTTTATGCATTTTGACATGCACTGTGACGCTAAATTGAAAACAGGTAACTTATAGACATGAGCATGATAAGGTCACATGTAAGTTAATCTCATGCTAAATAAGGCCATTCAAGCTCAGTGGACTCAGTTGAGTTAAATCTCTCACCCTGGTACAAATATTGATCAAGGCATAAAGGACTCCAAACACTCTAAAAGTTCCAAATAAACAAATTTACAATTAAAATTAATGCCTTATGTTAATCTCACTTGATTTATGGATGTTTGCCTGTATACACTATTATGTAGTTAGCCCTTTATTTTAACTATAGATGTTTGATTTGTTATTTTTATTTGTAACCTAAAATTGCACCATTTAGTCTTTAATAGATTTTCATACATACCGCTATCATATTTTGTTCATGTAAAGGTTGTACCTTACTCACTGTGCGTGCACCTAGTCTAGCCCCTTTTGGGGCTGTACACCTTACACTTCAATTCTACTTAGTGCCGTAGTGCAGACATTTTTTTGTTCGGCGTCATTTGTTGTTGACAATAGCAAAACAAAAGCTGAATTGTATTCCTATTACATTTTCCCGTTTATGTAGTCCTAATTTATAAATAATGAAACAAATTAAGCCTAGTTACAAGTCCTAACACAGTCATTACTAGACTCAAATATTCATGCTGTATTAAATCATTCCAATTTGTATAATTATAAAGTTGTTGTCAGCTTCATATTTGTCTTGTTTCAGTACTTTACTCCAAAACATCAAAATTAAAGCGAAGAAGGTAGTGTGCACAATATATACATGGCATAAAATATTTTCATATTACAATAAACCAAAAAAGCACATCCACTCCTAATAAGGTAATATGATACGTAAACTGTGGTGTACCAAATATGTTAAATTTATCATAACTGACACCAGATAACAAGTCACTTGACATGCTTCGTCACAAATGGCACAGCTACACTATCAAACAGATCATACAATTGGCATCACCGTTGACATAAATCAAATTCAAGTATTCAACACAAACTTACTACAGCATCAAGCAAAGTAATCCATCAAGGAGAAATTTCAGAAAGCTCTAAGAGAACAAACAAACACAAAACGAGATTAATCTTCCTTGATTAATAAATTAAAAGGCGTTCAAAAAATTTCAGAAATCCAATCCAACCCACTACTCAAATCAACTCTTCATTTTCAATATATTTCGAAGTAATTGAACAACAAAAGTTCGATGAAAGACTTAAGCATAAGTCACCAAAAAAAAGTGTCAACTTTAGCATACACATACAGAAAGTCGCACCTGAATCTCTTTACGAATTTGACTGAAATCGGGAAACTTCTTCCCAGGCAAGTGCAAGAACTCGCCCCACTCCTCATCATTCCCGTCAGGATTCCTCTGAGTCTGTACAAGCTGTAGAACAAGCGGACGCCGGGTGCAGATATCTGAGCCCCGCGGAAGAAAGTCACGGCCGACTAGCGCCTCAAGTACGCTGGATTTTCCACTACTCTGGCTTCCAACGACGCAAACCTGAGGGAGATCAAACGAATGACTACTGCCGAGTTGCGCAGCTATGTCTTGGAGCTGGTTGACAATGGGAATCACGGAATGGCCGAGCGATGCCGATGACGACGCCTGAGATGATGAGTTATGGTGTTCGTCCTCCATTGATGGATTTGTTGTGAGATCGATGACTTGGAGAAGAGATTTGACGATGATTGATGAAACCCTAAAAGGAGGTAACAGGGTTTATATTCTTTTTATCAAGAAGATACGAGAATTTCAAATTTCAAACAAAAAAAATATTTTTTCCATTATAGACCGTGCAATAAATATTAATTTATATATATAATTGGTTCGTATGAATAAAATTTCAAATTTTGATATAAGATGTTATCTTTATTATTTATAATAACATAATAAAATTTTCAGTCGTAGCTGTATACAAAAATGTTATCTAAATTTCAAAAGATATGAATGTTAAATTCTTTAACCTTTAAATCATATAAAAAGAACAAAAATCAAAAAAACACAAAAAGAGTTTTTTTTCCTCTTGTCCTCAAAGTTTAGACTATTCCTCTTAATATCCATCAAGTTTTAAAATTTTTCTTGATACCCTTGAAATTTTACTTATTTTCTCTTTATACCCACTCTTAATATATTACATTAAAAAATCATTATAAAATAATATAAAAAATTATAAAAATAAATTTAAAACTAATTATGACTTCAGTTTTAAAACTAATAAATTTATAATAAAATTAGTAATACATATAATTTTTATTTTTTTAAATTAAATATTTTTTTTTGAATTAAATTTAAAATATATTTTATAATTTTTGATTTAAATAAAATATATAAATTTAAATTAAAAACAGTTTTTTAAATTTTTTTGTAAGTCTAGAATTTTAAAAATACAGTAAATTTTTATTTATTTTTAAATTTAATTTTATATAATTTATTTTAATTCAAAAAAATTTTTAAAAATATGTTTTTTAAAAAATATTTAAGAGTATAGAAAAGTATATTATAAACCAAAAAAATAAAAATTAAACATAAAAATAATATTTTTACTTTCGAATTAAAATAAATTGTTGAAAATTAACTTCACAAAATTTTTTAAAAAAACTGTTTTGAATTTAAATTTATATATATTTTATTTAAATCGAAAATTGAAAAAATATATTTTAAATTTAATTCAAAATAAAAATTATATGTAAAACTAATTTTATTATAAATTTATTAGTTTTAAAATTCAATGAAGTCATAATTAGTTTTAAATTTTTTTTATGATTTTTTTAATTATTTTATAATGATTTTTTAATGTAATGTATTAAAAATGGGTATAAGGAGGAAACAAGTAAAACCTTGAGGGTACCAAGAGGAATTTTAAAACTTGGTGGATACCAAGAGGAAAAGTCCAAACCTTGAGGGCACCAAGAGGAAAAGCTCAAAAAAAAATTGGAATTTTAAAAAAAAAACAATTTGAAAGATAACGTAAACGTAAAATTTAAGTAGCAAATTGCTAAAAATCGGTTGAAGAAAAATCATATAATAGTTATAAGAATATAAAAAAAGTTTTAAACATTTGAAGATTTCGGAAGTTAACAAATACGTAAAATTTATGTGTAACAAACTATTTTAATAAATCCGAAGTTTTTGAAAAATGACAATATATCATTTAAAACTAGTTTATTGTCAACATGAGGGCACCTTTGGTATTTTTTAAACATGACAATATATTATTTAAATTTTAGGTTGAATTTTTGATATGATGTTGTTGGAAGTATTTAGTTTGGTATATCAAAATTTGGGAAAGATCCAACGGTTAGATTTAAAGCTATGAGGTTGCAAAGTAGAGTATCACAACAAGGCACAGATAGATTATATACAAAACATGAAACTGATATATATATAAGTATCAAAGATAATATAGAAGTACCGCTGAGTACAAATAAAACATAACTGTGCATAAAAGATCCCATATCCCACGATAACAACCCAGTGTACGGAGCCCTCAGCGGATCACCCCTCTGGATCACTCTCCAGCTCTCCTAACCTGCAAAGGATCTACAACACGGTATAAAATCGTTAGTTAACCATACACATATATATAGATAATGCAAGAGCACAAACACACTTCAGGAATCAAAACATATATACATGTTGTCACACATTTACCCGGTTAATTATCTTTATAAAGTCCAACACTCAAATCGTATAAATAATGTATATGAACATATGTGACACGAGGAATATATAATCCTCGCCTCTAGGGAATGGTGCCAGCTGGAGTGGTGATACGGTCACCGTCCCCGTATACCCTATGGGAGTGGAGAAAGCCCGCCCCACAATCCAAGTTTGGCCTGCCCACAGAGAACCTCCAGACTCCCAGCGGGATGAAAGGACAAGTTGTCACGGCCCTACAATGGGCAGTCACTAAACCATAGGTCGGTAATCATCACTACGCATGCTATAAAGCATATAACAAACACCACTCATGCATACATCCAATATAAGGATGGTAGTTAAGTAAGTCCTATGGACTTACCTCAACCTCAGAATATCCTCAACCTGATCAACTCCAAACTGGAGAACAGCACTGCCTATACAAGGCATACAGAGATATCAAATCTCCTATCATACAAAGGGGTCACACCTAGACCCAAGAGATCCATAAGGATCATATCCAACTCATAATCTCGATACTCAACTAAACCTCAAAGCCATAACCGGGCATATAGATATCATACTCATCATCATTCTATCCCAAACACATACCTAGCATGCTACTAACTCTTATACTAGGAAAGGAAAGGATCTACACTACTCTAGGTAGATCCGGAACAAGACGCACCTGCGTGACAAGAGGGACGCAGGGGCGAAGCAAGGCAAACCGCAGGCGCGGCGACACTCGGCCGCAAGCGCGGTGACAGGGGCCGCAGGCAAGTGCAGGCGCAGGGATTGTGGCCGCGGGGCGGCAGCTTCCGGGCGCGAGTGCGGTGACAAGGTTCCCGCAGGGGCGGTGGCTTCCAGGCGCGGGGGCGGTGACTCTACAGAACGTAGAGTCCCGACTTCTCTTTCACTCTTCACATGATCAAATTACGTTTTTGAGAAACAAAGAAAAATGGCTAAGTATGGGAATTAGAATGTGCATGAGGGCACCTTTGGTATTTTGTGTAGAACCTATGAAATGTTATTTGAGGATTTCGATCGTTCTAGTCAAAAGTAGATATGACATAGTACGCTTGTGATTTTGCTCGGAATTTTTGAGATTTAGTAAGAAGTATTTTTGTTAGGCAAAGTTGGCACTCGATGTATTTTCGGAAAGTTTTCTTAAGGTTTTGGACTTTGAATATAAGTTGGAATAAATTCTCAAACTCGATATGGAATTTTTAGGGTTGTGAGATGTTGTTGGATGATAGTGGGGGTCTTAAACTCGTTTGGGAACTTTTCGGAATTTTAGGAAAGTTAGGGGGCATTTTAGTTATTTTTACAAAAGTGAGGGTTTCTTATTCTTTCGATATGAGAACCTCCTAGATAATCTAGGAACCTTCTAGAAACTTCATATATGACTGAATTGTATTGTTAAGACGTTTTCCGTTTTGACAGGTTGTTGAGATCGTTTACATGCTGATTGAGATTTTAACAATAGTAGGATATCGGATCAGTTCTGGTAAGTTTTATGGACTTACTTAGCTAGTGTTTCGAAATGTTGTTTTGCGCTATTTTAGTGATGTGTGTTTGATGGATATTAATTATAACTTGAGTAGGATGATCTTTTTACGTAATAGACTCAAGTGTATGAAAACGGACCGTGGCATCACTGCTCAACGCTGACAGGTGTGTAACATCCGGAATTTTTATTCCGGACTTAGAGCGTTTTGTAGATCTTCCCGCGTTAGCGGCTCAGTAGCCCGCAAGCACGAGGTGCCGAGTGCCGGGATTTATTCCTAAATCCCGAGCCGACTCGTCGTTTTTCCCTTTTTCCGCTTTTCGACCCCTCGTTCTTAGCTGAGGTGACAAGAGGTCATTTCCGACCCCTCGTTCTTAGCTGAGGTGACAAGAGGTCATTTCCGACCCCTCGTTCCGAGCTGAGGTGACAAGAGGTCAGCTGACCCCTTGATCCCCTCTCCTCTTTGGCAGCCTTGTCCCCTCCCTCTCTCACTCTTGACTTTCATTTCACGTTAGTAATTTTCCCTCTCTTCGATCCTCTCTTCTCTCTCTTTGCTCTTCTTCCATTTTTTGAAGCTCTTGGATTGTGGACTGTAGTGGAGAAAGATCGTATCTAGTTTGGTAAGCATATTCCTCTCCTTCTCTTCTCTTCATTGTTGTTTTCCCTTTCTTCTTCCCTCCTTCATCCATGGCCATGGATGAAGCTCTTGAGAAGCTTTTTACTCAAATTCTTGCATGCATGTGTTCTTAGCTCGATTAGGTAGTGGAGGGGAGTCTAAGATCAGTGGTTGGTGTTTGGAGAAGACCCAGCAAGGAGAGGAGGACATTGGAGCCAAGGATCCATAGTCGAAGACGAAGAAGACGATTTTCTACAACGAAACCGCGGGGGCGGCTCACCACAGCCGCAGGGGTGGATCCAGACCACGCAGGGGCGGCTCCAGCACCGCAGGGGGCGGCTCCAGATCACGCAGGGGCGGCAGCAAGACGCAGGGGCGGCTCCTGGGTCCGCAGGGGCGGCGACATTGTTCCGCTGGGGCGCCAGCTTGACTCCGCGGTTGCGTTTTCTTCAACAGTAGGCTTCTCCTCTCCCTCCCTCTTCGTTCCTTCCTTAGTTGTGTAGTTATATCATGTTAGTAGCATGCCTAGGATGGATCTAGAGTAGCTTGAGATGCCACTTAGTGGTTGTGAACCTAGGAGCCCTTAAGGCTCGATGTAGTTGATGGTTATGAGTATGTTGAGCATAATGGACCTTCTAGGCTAGCTTGTTCCTTCTTGGTTGAGGTTTAAGATCATGTGAGGTTATAAGCTGTTGTGAATTGCTTTCATGTGCTGAGAGTGTGGTGAGTACCTTGGACCCTAGGATGCATTCCTAGCTTGAGGGTTAGGTGATCTTACTTAGATCACTAGAGTGAAGTCTAAGACTTCTTGAGCGTGAGCATGTATTGATATGCATATCTCTTGTGAGCAGGTTGTGGGCTTCCTCCTTAAGGAAGCGAGAGTGTTGTGATTTGAGTGTGGTGACGAGGTAAGTCTCCGGACTTACTTAGCTCGTATTTTACGTATTAGCATCGATGTGTGTTGGTGGTGTGTGTTTGTGTTATTGTTTATGTTATAAACAACTAAACCGGGAAATAGGACCTCCGACTTTATATTTTGGCCCAAGTGTATGATAACGGGCGGTGACATCATCTGCCTAGCTCTTGCGAGAGTCTAGGAGGTTCTCGGCGACTAGCCCGGGCGGGTAGACGGTCAGATGCATCAGTACCATTCCTTGCCAGTAAGTAGGGACCGAGGCGAGACCACGGTGGTTCTCGTGTCACAAACCTAAGTTGAATTAGAACGGGATACGACTTAATAATAAAAAGATAATAAACCGGACTTGTGTGTTTTGGAGTATGTATGTGTTATGTGATGTGTATGTGTATGTGTATGTGCCTTCACCTCTTTTCTAATGCTTCGAATATGAGCTAACGGTTTTAAACCGTTCGTGTAGATGCCTTGCAGGGCCGAGTGAGGTGGAGGAGTGGACAGCCGAGGTCTTCGTACATTATAGGATGGGGACGTTTTTGGGGTTATGCCTTGTGTTGTTGAATTATGTTGTACGGTTTAGATTTCCTTATCGGAGTTATGTCGTTTTGAGGACTCGGCTGAGTTTTCACCGTGTATCTTTAATTTTCAGTTTCTCGCATACATTATAAACAATTTTGAGTTTTGCCTTTATTTGTGTCTTGTTGGAAAGGTCCGGTGAAATTGTTGTCAAGCTAAGGGTCGGGACCCATTGTGAGGTCTCGCCCGTAGCATCCCGAGTCCCGCGGATTTGGGGTGTTACAAGGTGATTGGAGAAGTTCTCTGTGACCAGTCCACTCGGTACAAGGGTATGCATGACTCGAGTCCGCTTTGTAAATGGGAATAGAGGCGAAGGTCGGGAGACCTTCGTGCCACACAATAAGTTGAGCAATTAATGTGAATCATTTTTTTTTTAAAATAATTGGGATATGTGTGAAATTATGCTTGCATGTTTATTTATCGCTTTGTTGTGTGTGTGCTAAAATAGTGTTAACTAATATTAGAACTGCTAGCTAACGGTTTTCACCGTCATGTTGTAGACGCCTTGTAGGGTAGGACTGCTATGAAGTGATCTGGAGAGGTTGGCCAGCCGGGTTTTCCGTACTTGTTCGTTTGGTTGGGTTTTCTTTTCAGGCAAACTCTTGTGCCGCTTATCGTTTTTAGATATCATGGTTATAACCGGTTGATTCTCTTATTTTCTTATTTTACCATGGCTATTTATTTGCATAAAAACGTATTTCAGTTTCTCTTTATTTGTGTTTTGTTGTAAGATCCGGTAAAGTTGTTGTCAAATTAGGGTCGGGACCCATTGTGAGGTCATAACCCGTAGCATCCCGAGTTCTCAAAATATGGGGCGTTACATGATGAGTTAATATATTGATGCATATCTTCTATCTATCTATAAAAATATATAAAGTAAAGTTTTTGCCTAATAAATTATCTCTTTATTGTGATTACAATTATACTTATACAACTAGTTTAGATCCCGTGCCCTGCACGGGTATTTATATTATATATAGGGTTGATTCCGGTGAATAGGCATTTTGTTAAAAAGAACGCATTTTTAAAAAATTATTCGTTAATAAAAGTGTCTGGTATATAATCTAATTTAAATCATGTAATTGAGAATATAGTTTAACCGTAAGGAGGCTGAAATTCTATATAAAAAAAATATACAATATAATGAAGATCTAACTTGTTAAGGAAGATAGAAATGCACCAAAATATATAAATCTTTTAAACAAAAGTTAAGCTTAACTTAAATGGAATTATTTTTTTAAAAAAATTCGTATTACTTTAAAATATTTAATGTTAACAATTCTTTGAAAAAACGATATTGGATATACATTGGAGATTTGTAACAAATTTAACAATTTCAATCTAAATTGATTTTGGTTGAAATACTGTAAACAATTATTTACTTATTTTAAAATTTTCTAATATAAATAATGGCAATTTTTTAATATATTGAAATTTGGCTTCAAAAATAGATAATATTGAATTGGTTTTAAACTAAAAAAACTTAAAAATAAATAATATCGAAATTGATAGTAATAGGTTTTAAAATAAATACTTTTTTAACAAATTAAAATTTACGTATAATTTTAAAAGGAGTGACAATTTAGTAATATATTGTTATTTGGCCGAGATACTGAAACCTTACAGTGCCACGTCAGTAATCCGTAGGCTACTTTAGTATATAGATATATAGATGATGTATAATCAGAAAAGTGAAAATTGAATTTTAAAATATTTATTTGTTAATTAAAAATTAAAAATTAACAAATAAAAACTTTAATAATCCGTTCTTTAAATTTAACAACTTTAATAATTAAGAATCAGGTTTTAAAATATATATTTTTAGGAGTGGAAATTTAGTAATATACAGTGATTTGGCTGAAATCTTAAAACCTTAGAGTGACACGTCAGCAATCCGTAAGCTACTTTAGTTATATATAATAGATAAACATTGATTAAAAATAACAACAAAAGTTGCGTGTAATGGTAGAAGATCTTCCTAACAACCAATATATCATATGTTTAATCTTTGTTAAAAATATTTTTTGCAATTATCTATATCGTTTTATATATTGCGTCAATAATTGTGAAAATAAACTTTACAAAACATTTGTTTAGCAATCCATCTATGAACAATCTATATGTCAAATCTTAAGAACCCATAAGTCACAGTTCAAAGTTCAAACCTTGATAACAATATTTTTGTACAAATACGTTTTTATTTTGAAGAGGGTTATTAATGATATTTTATAAAGTATAACTATAAACCCAACTAATTGGTTGTCAATAAAAAAATCTCAATTTACTCAAGATTAAATCATCCAAAATTTGTCCTTGAAATAGACTATTTTAAAAAATAAATTAACACATTAAAAAAATGAGAGATTGATTCGTCAAGTCTACCAATAATTTTGTACAAAAAGTGAACTTTAAGATATACATTTTATAATTGTGAAAATTAACCTATTTACAGATTTTTTTTATAACTCATCATTTAAAAAAAAAACATTTTTAGTCCACTATAATTTTAACTTTTGAAGCGATAAATGTCTAAAATTAAAATACCTCATATATTATGATTTTTGAATCACAATTTCTCCGAGATGAAATCACCAAAAGTTGTCCTTGAAATAGACTATTGCGATGTTTGAATCACAATATATTACTTTGAACATAATTTTGTTACAATAGTTTTTCATAATATGCTAACTGACAAAAATAATTAAAATTTGTTACCTTTTGGATACATGTAAAATTTGTAAATGAAATCATGCTTAAAATAATGTGACATTTTTACTCGATCCAAATTTTGTGAATGAAATCATAATTAATAATAATACATCAATGTCATTATAACATATCACGTCTCTTTACCGTTAAGAACAAGTGTGAACTTTTCTCCAAAACATGCAATGACAATGTTCAACTATATTAGACACTTCAACAATGAACTTGAGTACAATCCAATCAACTTTCTAAAAAAATCTAGAAAAATTAAACAAAAATTAAATTAAAAAATGTATCATACAATCTTATTTTTAGACTAATTCAAATTTATTAAAAACAAAAGTATGAACAACAACAAATTATTATGTCTTACAACATAGTAAAACACGTTTTTTTGAAGATGTATATACTGTATACATATTATTATTAGATTAATTTTGAATTTTATTAGTTTTAAGTCACAAATAATGTATGAACAATTAATGGTAAGTAATTAATAAAGTAGGTAGCCATCTAAAATGGTCGGACATAGACAAACCAAGATCGTATTTTCCAACTCACGTAGCTCTTAATCTAGCGGTTCGGCGAGTATAGGAAAACTCATGAAGCATTTAGAAATTCGGAAAAGAACAAGAAAAACCTTCACTTTTGGCCCTTCATTTTAAAAAGGTAAAAAAGGCAGAACCTTTCCACGATGATTAGAAATCCTCGAAGCTTTGATACACCAGTACTCTCAAAACCAAGTTCATTGCAATAAATTCAATAAAACAAACTCCACTTTTGGCCCTTCACTTGTTTTATGAAAACCAATTAAAAACTCCACTTCTTTTGAAGGTAATTAAAAGGTAAGATAAATCGCTTTTAAAAGAAGCAATATCAAAAATCTCAATTCATAAACATATATGCAAAGAATAAATCAAATCATTATAGCAATCATCCAATCCTTAGATCAGAGGATGAGATTAGCTAGACATGATAGAATATAAAGAAAATACAATATATTTAATCATGAAAGGACAAAACTCACAATTGTTTGGTTCCAACAAGGTGAAACTTTCGAGTAACTTCTAACAACTACTTGACGGCTACTAGAATAAGGGGAGAAGATAATTTTGCGATTGGATACGAGATAAGATATTAGTGGATGACTTGAATGAGATATCTAACCCTAATCCTAACATGTGCTTATATAGGACAAATCGGCGTCTAGAGTTTACACAAAAATATATCTTTTCCATAGATATAATCGGGATTAGGAGTGCCCATATCTAAGATCTCGTTCCAAATCGGTGGGCAACAAGTTGCCCATATCCAAGTTGCAATTGTTTCTTCATGTTTCTCGGGCACTCTACATCGATTTAACTAGATCCAAGTCAATGAACAACGAGTGGGACACTCTTCCCATTTTCCTAAATCCGGCATTACAAACCATTTGCCTAGATCCAAAAAATCTATTTGCGTCATTTCTCATTTTTAAACCTAAAAAATCTATTTATACTAAACACGTTTATATAAGATTTGAAAAATCTATTTTAGATCACAACCCACAAATCTAAAACCCAACACCTTTTACTGAACATGGCTTGACGAAGGTTCGTTGTATCTTCACCTACTCGAATCCATTATCGCTTTATTCTCATTTTAAAATCAAAACAAGAAAAGAGTTGATTGGAGGAGACAAATACAATGCTCACCGATGCGTGTTCGTGAAAGGTTTCTTTCTCTTATTTGTGAATGAATTCAAAGAGTTAAAGTCAAAATCATTCTCTTATGGTCTTTGTAATGTTGTTTACAAAGTCATCACAAAATTACTTGTTGAAAGATTACAGCCCATCATGAAGAAGGTGGTTGGACCACTACAGAGTAGCTTTATTCCAGGAAGAAGGATTGAAGATAACGTGATACTTGTTCAGGAATTGATTCATTCAATGGGAAGGAAGAAGTCAGGCAAGAAATGGTTGGCTATGAAGATTGATCTTGAGAAAGCCTATGACAGGCTTTCATGGGACTTTGTGGATGAGACTTGTGGTCTTCTGGGTCTCCCCCCTACTTGGAGAAACTGGATAAGTTGTTGTATTCGTTCGCCGACTATGAGAGTCCTTTGGAACGGTGAGATGTCTGATGTCTTTTCACCAAACCGCGGAGTTAGACAGGGGGACCCTTTGTCCCCGTACCTTTTCGTTCTTTGCCTTGAAAGACTCAGTCATGCGATCCAGAGATGTGTCGATAAGGGTGAATGGAAACCCATTAGAATCAAGAGGGATTGTCCAGCGATCTCACATGTCTTCTTTGCAGATGATATTGTTTTGTTCGCTGAAGCTACAATATCTAATGTCAGATTGATTAATAGATGTCTTGAAGAATTTTGTCAACATTCCGGGCTGAAGGTTAGTTTAAGTAAATCTCACTTGTTCGTCTCACCTAACGTCTCGGGTACGTTTAAGGATGCCATTCTTGCAGCTGCGGGTTGTCCAGTTGTTTCCAATTTTGGAAGATACCTGGGGTTCCCGGTTTCTCATTCCAGACTTTCCAATAGTGATTTTGGCTTCCTCTTCGAGAAAATCAAAAGCAGATTGGCTTCCTGGAGAGGCAGACTCCTTAGTTTTGCTGGAAGACTTACCTTGGTGAAATCTGTTCTTTCAACTGTTCCGTCATATGTAATGCGTACAATTAAGTTGCCTGCGTCTATTTGTAAGGAGATTGACAAGATTTGCCGCACTTTCTTGTGGTCTGGTACTGATTCTAAGAAAGGTTGTCATCTGGTGGCATGGACGGATATTTGTAAACCGCTGGATCAGGGCGGTTTGAATGTTAAGTCAACTTATAACAGCAATCTTGTGTCACTTGGTAAAATGGCATGGAGGTTCTTGTATGATCGCTCAAGCCCGTGGGTGTTGACAATCGTCGGGAAGTATAATCTCCGTACGGTGTCCGAGTTCCTGGCTTGTTCCAGAAGTAGGCCGGGATCCCTCATCCTTCGAGGTATGCTTTGGGCAAGAAATGAGTTGTTAGTTCAAGGTATTAGATGGGCCGTTCATGATGGGTCTATGACTCGTTTTTGGCTGGATCGGTGGTGTCTCGATACTCCTCTGATTGAAGTGATCACTGATAACTTGGAGGGCGTGAATTTATCAGCTTCGGTTTCCGATTTTTGGTGTGAGCATGCGGGTTGGCGATGGGAGTTGTTCAACTCTAGTCTCCCTCCTCATGCTTTGTTAAATATTTCAGCCGTTAATCTCAACGAATTCCCTGGGACAACGGATTGTGTGGCCTGGTCACTTGAAAGTAATGGGCAATTCTCATCTTCATCGGCTCATCGCTTGCTCCTCCCGTCACCAAGTCTGGATTCGACTCAGGTTAGGCTGTTTTCAATTATTTGGAAATTGAAAGTTTCTGAAAGGATTAAAACCTTCCTATGGCTTGCGATTAAGGGTAGATTAATGACTAATGTGGAGCGTAAAAGACGGCACCTCCATGACTCGGATCTTTGTCCGTATTGCGGCCTTCACGCAGAATCTACCATGCATTTGCTTAGAGATTGTTCCCTGCTTTCAGTTTTCTGGGGCAGCTTGGTTAGTGATAACTTAGCGGGGCCGTTTTTTTGCTTTGAATGATCTCGAGTGGTTCTCGTTTAATCTTTCAAATGCTGAGATCCTTGCTGATGATCTCGCTTGGTGCAGCTGGTTTGCGGTGTCAATTTGGTGGATTTGGAAGTGGAGAAACAACTTTGTTTTTCGCCAGAGAGACCCCCCGACTTCGAAGTGTATTTTCATTGCTTCCCAAATGAGACAGCTAAGTAAAGCTATCAATAACTTCCGCAAATGCACACCTCCTAGATTTACTTCATGGACTAATATCACGTGGAAGCTTCCGGCGTCGGGGTGGAGTAAGTTGAATACCGATGGTACGTTTATTAATGAATCGGGATGTGCTGCTGCGGGTGGTCTGATTAGGAGTGATTCTGGACATTACATGGTAGGGTTTTGCTTCAATTTTGGTGCGGGCACGGTTCTACTTGCTGAATTATGGGGTCTTTGTATGGGACTTTATCTTGCCTGGAAGAAAGGTATTCGACGCCTTGAGGTCGAGGTGGACTCGCTTACGGCTTTCTATCTGGTGAACCATGAGATTTCGTCTGCTCATCCTCTCTTTAGCCTGGTTTCTCGGTGCCAAGGCTTCCTTCGTAGGAATTGGGATATCCGATTCCGACATGTCTTTAGAGAAGCAAACGCGGCAGCGGACCATATTGCGTCTCTTTCTTTTTAATTTTCCTATAGGTTATCATGTGCTCGTAGGTCCTCCTATTAGTATATTTTCTTTATTGAAGAACGATGTCCAGGGGGTGGCGACCCCTAGACTTGTCATTGTTTAGCTATGTTTTCGTTCGTTTTTTATTCTATCGAGTGAGAATCCGTTCTCCTTGTCTTTACTACCAAAAAAAAAAAAAAAAACAACTAAGACCATCAACTACAGAAAACCCTCAATACTTTTACTGCCACATCAACGAGAACATTTTAAATAACAAACACCTAAATAAAAAACACAATTTAAATAACAACAACCATAACATAATCTATATTTTATACACCTATACTAAAACAAGCGACACTAATGTTGACTTGGAGGCCTCATTGTTTTTCTCGCAGTCAATTTTTTTTCTTCTTCTAATTTCGTAATCAATCCATCAAATCTATTTACTTAACCATAATTTTTTTTGTACAAAATTTAATTAATCTCTGAACTTGATATAACATTGAATCTCAATTTTCGGATATATCACACAAAAATTTTACTTGAATTTTTACTTCTCATAATTATTTATAAATATCATTTGTGATGCACAATCTTTTAAGTTTAGTCATATTTTTATGAATTTTGTTATCCCACGTCGGTTATCAAATAAGCATTACACTTTGAGAAATTGTATAAATAGAAATAGAAGGTTTAAAGATTACACAAATCATATATTTTCTTTTGATATTACTTTTTATACATTTTAAAATTACTGCTTGACAATAATTTACAACACTCATATATCAAGTTTCAAAGGTATTACTTTTTTAAAGCAAGAGTTTACGAGTATCAATCCCACTATTTATAATGTCTAGATGTTATCACAATAAAAACAAGCTAAATTTATAACTTTAAATAAATGACAAACAAATAAAATATAGTAGTAATCCAAACATATAAACCTTTGCGATAACCCAATTGTTCGATGTCCTGAAAAATATATTCATGTACGATATAGAGTAAAAGACTTATCAACCAAATGATATAGAGAAGAAAAAACATCAAGAACCAAAAGCACATCATACCATATATCATGATCAGCAAGTTCAGCCATTTACAAAGCATTTGAGTTAGCTAAATTAGAATTGGCTGGAGTAACAACCAATATCAAACAATTTTTCTGATCAGCAAGTTCAGCCATTTGTAAAGAATATGAGTTAGCTAAATCAGAATTGGTTGGAGTAACAACCAATATCAAACAACTTTTCACTTTAATAAAGGACATAATTATTGTTCTAAACCGTGATTCAATATTTGAAGTCTAATCAACTAAAACTTTTGTTATGACAAACATATTATGAGGGTTGATGTTAGGTGAAAATGTTTTGAGACGGATTTGCTTGTCTGAAACACCTTTATTTGTTTCAATTTCTCTATCTGTCTCATCCTCTTGAAACCACTTACTTATTTAAGTAAGATTGAAAACTTGGGAAATATTATATTCTTCTTTATAAGGAAGTGCGAGAATTTCAAATTTCAAAAATAATTATGTTCTGTATTAATTTCTCTTATGACCAACTATACATCCAATAGTTTATCTAAAATAGAAATCTTGTAGTTAAGGGATTTTGAATCGCGATTGATAATTCTACCCTCTCACCCTTTTACGGTTGGACTTATTAACATTGGATATTTTGTTGTTATTTTTTGTAAAGTTATACTTAAAACTTAAAGTTAATACACAATGTTAATATCCACTTTTATTTTACACCCTCTCGATTTACACGCGCGCGATTTACACAAGTCCTCGTTCGATTTAACGAAAATCCTAATTTCTAATTACTCAAATTCCAAAATTAAAATTTTGGACATATTTGGTAAAGCCTAATCAAAACTATGTCTTCTGTTTGCGCAAGATATTTGTGCACTGAAACGCCGAATCTACGACCCCGGATCCGCCACCATTCCACTGAACCCGACTCCGAATATGCGACACCATGAACGAAGCCAACACTAGGAGATGTCGTCCTCGTGTCCACCAAAGATGTTGTCCTCGTGTCCACCAAAGATGCCGTTCTCGTGTCTTGGCAGAGGTTACTAGTTCGATTCCAACCTAGGACGAGGAGAGGCGAAGGCGGCTCGGTGGTGGCGTTGGTCTTCTTCTCGGCGAGGGTTCTTCCAGCGACGACTTCCACGAATGAGAGAGGAGAAGGAGCAGCGAAGCACATAACGTCATTCCCGACAACAACAAGCCAAACGACGCTTACTCTACGACGGTGGCTTCAATTCCTACTCTGACGGTGAGATCAGATGCGGCGACGAGGCGATAGTGGAAGAAGGGATGCGTCGAACCGAGGAGCTGCTACGACGACCTAGAAGAGTGACGGATCGGTGGATGTATGAGAAGGGATCGTTGACGAGGCTATTAGGTTTAGGACGGTTTTGGATGCAGATGGAAGAGAAACAAATTTGATTTATATGGACACTTTTATTTGCTTTATCTTCAGTTATGTATTTACCCTTAAAATATCAACTATTTTCCTTTTATTTATAATCCGAAAAAATCAAGGGCTTAGTTTATATCAGTGATACAAAAGGCTTTACTAGGCCAATTTTATCAAAACATAATTGTCTTACACATGTTAAGTTTTGAAAAGCTTGATATAAATCTTTAAAAATCAAAATGTACTCAAAATCTTTTTATGCCTAATTATTTTAGTGTAAATATACTGTCTAAAAATGATAATCGAGTATGTATGATCATGACGGTTTATTGGTCGAAATCCAAATCAGATGAAAACTCACTTTGAAGGACATGCACCTAGATCGCTTGGTCAAGGTTTGGCCCCTAGACCAGTCTAAAACGGTTTTGGAATTATTCATTTACCTTCTCCTTTGATTTGTTATTGCAAATTTCATATTTTCTGCTTTGCTTCAATGATCCCGTCCATTCACCTTCTCCTTATTTTTTTGTTTTCAATCATCAACAATCTTCACGTACGCTTTTTGATTGCTCAATTTTCCGAAACAACTCTCAAAATTCCGGCAAAAATCCCAGATATCATCAAGAAGGTTTTAACATGCCAACTTCCAAGGATGCTTCTTCTCCTCCCGTCGCCTCAAGCAATTCTTCTTCGGTGGTTATTTAAAACTAAGACGAGATTTGTATTTTTGGCTTTCAAGCTTTTAATCGACTTCGCCATGTGTGATTCCGACTTTAAAATGCGTCCTTACATTTTCTGTAGAAGGCGAACATGAAGCCGATGGATTTGAGAATCACTGTATGTGTTTGTAGTTTTGTTCACTACGATACGTAGCAATCAAAAGGGTGAGGGAGAAGGAAGCTAAAATTGAAAGGTTTTGGAAGGTTAATAACATGTGTCAAGGGCAAACCAATAGCTTTCGGGATGCTAGCGTATTTTATTTATCTTTAATCCAATTTAGTGTGATTTGTTTATACTAATTGGTACGAAGTGAATGATCTACATGTTTGATCGTGAATTTTCATATCAAAATGAGCTTACTAGTTAATCATACTTTCATATTGGAAGGTTCAAGAGGGCTCGAAACGAAGAGCATTCAATTCAAATAGTGAGAAGGGAAGAAAATGAGCGGATACAATTCACCTCTATAAATGAGGTCATTTTGGGATTAAAACAGGATTAATTTAAGGGTCTATTTGATAATTTTGATCTTGTAATCACGGGATTTCGAACACTAGCTTACCGGCCCAACCTCCCATCCTTTTACGAGTTGATTAAATTTGGGTCATGTCCCAAAATTATAAACTTGGGTCATGTCCCAAAATTATAAATTTGGGTCAAATTCTATAATTAATTAATTTGGGAATATTTGTTAATTTTTAAAAGTTTGGATAATTTTTGTAAATGTATCTCTAGGTTATTTTCGGTAATTATCCAATTCAGGATACTTTTACAAATTCTATAAATTTGATCCATTAACGTAATTACAAAATATAGGGTACTTTTGTAATTTACCTAAAGAAATGTCATCGGAGCCGCTGCCGACATGTTAGGGGTGGCCAAATACTACGGCAAGTTCGAAGAGAAGAGTCACTATATATATATATATATATATATATATATATATATATATATATATATATATATATATATAAATATAAATATAGGGTTAGGATCATGTGAGAACAAGTGTTACGGTAAGAAATGAGAACGACTATGTATTGTTGGATTAATGCACGAATGACTAGGATTCATTCTCCATATAAGGATATAGTGGTGTATAATTTATTACGGATCATGTGTATATGGTAACTATATATTTTACGACTATGATTATGGAAAGAAATAATCTATACAAAATTGAAGGCTACACGACTACCGTTTCATCATCTTAGAATTTACACCCTCGTCGGCGTTTTCAATCGAATTGCATCATAAATCATCATCCGTGCAACATAGACTGTTTCCTGAATTTTTTGTTGTGTAATCCGTATACTCTTTATATTAGATGACACGATTAAAGTTTGTGTCTTCATGCACGACTTCTTATTTTGGACATGAAACACGGGTGTGCTTTTTGTTTAAAACCAAAAGTGCAACAAGAGCATATACTCGTGCATTGTTTAATTGAATGAGTCTTGCATAGACTTTTGAATGAGTCGTGCATGGTCTTTATTTACTAGAGCATTTTATAAATGTTTAATAAATTACAATTTAAATGTATTCTTTATATATAAATTCAAAACTCCTAACTAACACTGTGTCATTGTTAAAATTAACAAATGAATAAATGGTGTTTTTTTTAAAAAAACTCAATGTGCAACAAGAACAACCATATAATGGAATGGGTCAACATATACTCATGCATTGTTATAAGGAATGAGTCGTTCATGAACTTTTAAATGAGTCGTGCATAAACTTTATTTGCTAGAGCATATATATACTCGTACATTGTTTATTGTAGAATAGATAGAATGAAAATGGTTGTTTATTCATGAAAAAAAAACAAATATTTATACAGAAGGATATATCCTAAACAAGAAGATTGTAGGCTAAAAATAAGGGATAGGGAAAGATTAAAGGCATAAATAAAGAAGACTACAATATATATATCCAAATATATTCAATACACCCCCTCAAGTTGGAGGGTGAAGATTCTGAACGCGTAACTTGGACAGAAGATGATGAAACGGGCGTTGACCGAGAGGCAGTCAACCTCAATATATTTTGTGCGCTCATGGAAGACGGGGTTGGATGCAATGTATATAGCGGCTTGATTATCGCACCAAAGAGTGCATGGACGAGAGAGAACAACACCAAGTGAACGAAGAAGAGACTTGATCCATATAATTTCACATGTTGTGGTAGTCATTGAGCGGTATTCCGATTCAGCCGAGGAGCGTGACACCGTATTTTGTTTCTTGGTTTTCCAGGATACCGGAGATGAGCCAAGTAAAATAAAGAAACCCGTTAATGAACGTCTAGTAATAGGGCATGTAGCATAGTCCGCATCACAATATGCATTTAAATGTAAAGAACTATGCTTAGAGAGAAATAAACCTTACCCGGCGGATTGCTTGATGTAACGTAGAACCCGAGTGACCGCTGTCCATTGATTTTCGGTAGGACAAGTAACAAATTGGGACAATAAATGCACTGCATAGCTTAAATCAGGGCGAGTGATGGTTAAGTATATTAGTTGCCCAACAATATGTCGATACTTAGCCGGATGTGCAAAAGGCGGACTCGTATCTCCAATGAGATTGTGATTTTGCTCCACAAGAAATGTGACAGGTTTTGAATGGATTTGGCCTGCCTCAGCAAGTACATCTAAAGCATATTTACGTTGAGATAAATAAAGACCGGATGTTGTGCGCGAGATCTTGATACCTAAAAAATACTTAAGACAACCCAAATCCTTCATATGAAAACAAGAGTGTAAGTATGATTTAAAAGTCGAGATGAATGATGAATTGTTTCCTGCGATTATTAAATCGTCAACGTAAACTAGTACATGAACAGATGTGGTTGGAGTAATATACGAAAATAATGAGTAATCAAGATTGAGTAAAACCGTATTTTCGAAGAGCAAAGGCAAGTTTAGAGAACCAGTTACGTGGGAGGACTTGACGAAGACTGTATAAGGACTTTGAGTTGATGAAGCTCCCAATTTAAACCTACTCGTTGAGTGCCCGGAGAAGCGAAACCAGGAGGAAGAGACATATAAACCTCTTCGTGTAGATCTCCATGCAAAAACGCATTGTGGACATCGAGTTGATGAAGCTCCCAATTCTTGATAGATGCCACTGCGAGAAAGAGTTTAACATATACTAATTTTGCAACTGGAGCGAAGGTGTCAAAGAAGTCGATACCTTCAACCCGTCGATTGCCAAGAGCAACTAGTCGAGCCTTGTAGCGCTCAACAGACCCATCGGAGTTATGTTTTACTTTGAAAACCCACTTGCAGCCGATGGACTACTTGTTAGGAGGAAGATCGGTAATCTCCCATGTACCATTGCGCGTGAGGGCATCGAGTTCACTAACCATTGCTTGACGCCAAGGTGTAGAGGACATGGCCTTACGAACAGAAGACGGTTCTCGGTGTACATGAACTGCATTGAGAAACTTAATATGTGCAGAAGTAAGGTTAGTATAAGTAACGTAATTTGAAATGGGATAGAGGATACCTTTTGAAGAGGATGCAGATGGGTGGAGGTGATCTGGAAGGACGACATCGCAATGGAAGTCTCTAAGAAGAGAAGAAGGTCGAGACGTCCGTGTACTACGACGAGGTTCAGAGGGTATTAAAGGCAAGGGATCTGTAGAAGCAGGAGAGGATGAATCTGGAGAGGGAGTTACGATAGGTGCAGATGAGTGAGAATCAAAAGATGAGGGAAGGTAAGAGTCATCGGGAGGGGAAAGGAGCGATACAAAAGAGGAAGGAGGTATAATTATGTTTGTTTGAGAAGGAAGGTTAGATGAAGAGGGAGGTATTATATTCGTAGAGAAAGGAATTACGATTGGATTTGTTGAAGAAGGAAGGTTGTTTGAATGAGGAAGCGGAAGAGTGGGTGAAGATGAAGCGAGATCGTGATCTTCATAAATCAAGGAAGTACGATCCGTAATATGCGTGAGCGGATGGGGATGCAAAGAAGAAATATGGGAAGAATCATTTTGTGAATAAGGAAGGTGGGGCAATAATGGTAGTTTAGATTTGTTAGGAAATTTTTTAATTAAGGAAACAGACGTGGGAGAGAGAGAACAAGAAGTTTGAGCGGAAGAATGAGTTTTGAATTTAGATGGAATTGAGGGAGAAGGGGAGATGACATCATCTAAAGAAGGAGGGGATGAGGGGCTGACATCATCAAAAGAAGGAGGGGAGGAGGGACTGACATAGCCAAAGGTGGATTTGATATACAATTTAAATTTTGATCTAATAAACGTGGGGATGAATGTTGAAACGGAAAAATATGTTCAAAAAAATGTACATCTCGGGAAATAAATATTTTTTTAGTAACTAAATCATACAATTTCCAATCTTTTTGGCCAAAATTGTATCCTAAAAAAATACATTTACGACCACGGACATCAAATTTGTTGGATGATTTTGGAAGAACCGAAGAGTAACATAAACAACCAAAAATTTTAATGCTCGTATAATCCGGTTGAGTACCAAAAAGAGTATAATAAGGTGTTTTCCATTAAGAACTAAAGATGGAGTTCGGTTTATTAGATGACATGCCATTAAAATACTTTCACCCCAAAATTTGATAGGTAAATTTGCGTGGAAAATAAGAGATCGAGCAACATTTAGAAGATGACGATTTTTCCGTTCAACGCGACCATTTTGTTGCGGTATAACAACACAAGATGTTTGAAATAAAATCCCATTAAATAGAAGAAATTCTTTTAAAGCGAGAAATTCGGTGCCATTGTCGCTCCTAAGTATTTTGATATTTTTATTAAATTGATTTTTAACCATAGCAAGAAACTGCTTAAAAACTTTAGTAACCTCGGATTTATATTGGATTAGATACACCCAAGTTAAGCGAGAAAAATCATCAATTATAGATAAAAAAAAATAAGACGCACCACAAGTAGATGGAATTCGATATGGACCCCAAACATCACAATGTATTAATTGAAACGGAATAGTAGCATGCATAGAACTTGAAGAAAAGACAAACGAGTTGTCTTAGCACGAAGGCAAGCATCACATGGATCTTTTTGCAAATGTTTGAAATGAGGTAAATGTTTTAAAATATCAAATGACGGGTGTCCAAGACGATGATGCCAAAGAAGAGCCGGATCGAGACTAGTGGAATAGCTTAGAGCGGATGATAACCTAGGTGTAGGTTTGAGGTACTTGAGCCAGTAAACTCCGTCCCTAGTATCACCCCATCCAATCAGCATCCTCGAAGTGTTGGCCTGAAGAAGACAAATTTTATTGGTAAAAAAAATACCACAATTTAAATCTTGCGTTAAGCAATTTATAGATAATAAACTACAATGTAGACCCGGGACATACAAAACATTAGGTAACATATAATTAGAGAAATTAACATAACCAGATTGGTTTGCAGACACAAAATTACCGTTAGGTAATTTAATTGAGCATGATGAGACAAAAATAACAGAATTAAGTAGTGACTTATTACCCGTCATGTGAAACGAAGCTCCGCTATCAAGTATCCAAGGTGATAGATGTTACTTGAGTATGAGTCTGATGAATGATTTTTTGGGAAATGCTGGAACATATTGTTAATTGAATTTCATTGGTCTTCTGAGATGGTAGGCCCATTAATAATGGGACGATCAATTGCATCCATTTGGGCTGGCCCCGCCGCTGTAGAATGTGCAAGTGCAACATTTGAGATGCCACGGTGAGGCACCGATCCAGATCCAGGTGGAGCAGAAATTGTTGACTGCGGTACACGAGGTGGAAGAGGTGGCGGTGCACCGGTGGTTTGATCGATCACTCCGCGCCCATTATTCCACCATTCTGGATATCCGACGATCTTAAAGCACGAAGAGACCTCATGACCCGGACGGTTGCAATGGGTGCAAATGACCAAGTTTTTGGGTCGGGAAGAATAAGATCTGGAATTTTTGTGGGCAGCAAAAGCAAAAGAATCAGTTCCAGATAGTTTATCTTTGGTCATAACCTTTACCTGTTCCTCTTGTACAGCTAACGAGTAGACTTTGTTTAAGTTGGGTAGAGTATCTTTTGTAATCACGTTGGAACGAAGAGTTGAGTAGAGCGTATCATCAAGACCCATCAAAAATTGATGAACCCGTTCAGTGCCTTTAGCCTTGACGGTATTTCCACATGTACAAGTGCACGTGCAGATCTGACCGGATAACTGTGAATCAAGATCATCCCATAAGCGTTGGAGACGACCAAAATACACAACAATCGGGTCGTTGTTTTGAGTGCAGCGAGCAAGCGCAGATCTGATCTGGAGCAAACGCGGACTATTAGCAACCGAAAAACGATTGGTAATGTTCGTCCAAAGTTCTTTAACCGTAGGGCGTATAGGAATGGAAGAGCATAGAGTTGGGTCGATTGAGTTAAGTACCCAACTAACCAACATGGAATTTACACTCTTCCAGTATTTGAATTCATTTGTCGTTGCATCAGGGATAGTAATGGTCCCATCCAAGAAGCCTTCTTTGCGTTTAGCAGAAAACGCAGTGACTAGAGCGATTTTCCACTCCGGATAATTGTCATTCGTCAGAGTCAACTGGTAGATAGAAAGGCCAGGATGATCCGAAGGATGAAGGTAGAAATCCGAAGCGGGTGTTAGAGGGGTGGCAACCATTGTAGATAGATAGGGAAGAGAAGAAGAAGATGGAGATAGAAGAAAAACGTGAGAAGAGACAGATAGATAGACAAACGTCTGTGAAAATTTTAGAATAGGATCGAATAAGCTGATACCACGAAGAATAGATAGAATGGAAATGGTTGTTTATTCATGAAAAAAAACAAATATTTATACAGAAGGATATATCATAAACAAGAAGATTGTAGGCTAAAAATAAGGGATAGGAAAAGATTAAAGGCATAAATAAAGAAGACTACAAAATATATATATATATATATATATATCTAAATATATTCAATATTTATATATTAACAAAATGAATGTCCATAAATGGTGGATCATGCACGTTTAATTTTGCACTAGCACGACTATTTGAACGTGTGGATACACGAATAAAGAATATTCAAATTCCTCTTAATCTTAAAATGTTCTAAGGATTGTGAATATGATTGTGCACGAGTTCATTATTGAAATTGCACTACATCGATATTATAGAACACGAGTAGAACGATTTACCGGCGAGTAATAATTGTATGGTTTGCTCGTTAAGGAAACAAAGTTAGCTTGTTAACATGGTAATACGTAATATTTCATTAATTATTTCCTAAATATATCTCTCATCATATCCGTTAAATTATTGAAATTGTGTGGCTTAGATACATTCTCATTTCTTACCGTAACATTGGTTCTCACCTGATCCTAACCCTATATATATAAACTTCCCCAAATTTCATCCTCACCTATCAAACCCCCCACGATACCTTTCCGACCTAAAACTGATCATGATATCAACAACTTAAAAAATGGAAGCAACCAAGAGCGTCACCGGAGAATCCACCAAGCACCACCGGACTGGGAAGCCTAATCACCACCATCCTCCGCATTCGACCTCCAATCTGATGTCTAGTGCCAAGCTCATAGCCAGAGTTGCCAAGTCGGCCATGCCCCACAAATCCGACAAGACCGCAAAGGAAAAGTCGTCGGAGCCGCTACCGACATGTTAGGGGCTGCCAAGCACTACGGAAAGTTCGAAGAAAAGAGTTTCGGCAAGTATTTTGGCAGCAAATTGGGAGTTTTTGATGTGGATTCTGGCGATTGAGGGTGCGTGAATCGTGAATGCACAATTTTGTAGAATTTTTACTTTCACCCTCAATTTCCCTTTTACACCTTTAATTATGAGTTTTTAGAATTAAAATTAATCCATTGTTTTTTAAAAAAGGTGGGAGGATCGGTGCCTCCGCACATCTAAACACACTTTTATTAAATAAAAAAGGGTTAAGTAGTATCAAGCGGGGATAACCCGACCACTAACATCAGCACACATAATATTCACAATACCCTCAGGAGGATCAAGCAATACATGCAAACCAATGTTAAACTTCAAAGCTAATCTAGCAAGATGATCCACGACATAATTTGTTTCGTAGTAGATATGACGGACTTGGATATTCTAATTCCTTTTCAAGAAGTCTTGGCACAATGTGTACAAGGACATCGAGGAATATGATCGCAAGTTGCGAAGTCGTATTAATTTTAGATTAATACGGCCTAGTTTGTAGTACAAATACAAAAAAAAAAATCCCATTACACCAATCTCTCATGTATTTTGAGTCATTTCTCAACCAAAATAATTTATTTGTACAAGACACTTTTATACGTGATTTGAATAAAAACCATCGATCTTGAAAATTCTATATATAACAACAAGATGAATAAATCTGATAAATTAGACAAAAATAGTTAATATTAGCTCAAATTACATTTATAAGAAACTACTATTTAGTAACACACTCTTGTCAAAATTAAAGTCAACCTAGCTACATCCCTTGGATCCTGGACATGATTTTCACCACAAAATAATATAAAAACAATATCTCAAAGAAGTGGCATTCTTTGAGTGTAGAAATTGGTTTCCCAACAACCCTATCATCTAAAGAATGTGACAACTCACAAGCAAACACAACGCAACTACACAAGTTATAAAAGCTGATTAAACATGTAACACAATCACCAACTACAAAAAAAAAGTGACCAACTTAATCATACCTTGAAAAAACCTCCATGGCTGCCAAGCAAACCCATGTCATGATGTTTCCATGGTTAGCTTTCGGTCACATGCTACCATACCTCGAACTCTCCAAAAGACTCGTCGCCAGAGGTGTCAACATCACTTTCATATCGACCTCAAGAAACATACAAAGATTTCCGCGAGCCCTAGTTGATGGAGTCAAGTTCATCGAGCTTGATCTACCCCGTATAGACGGGCTTCCAGGGAATTGCGAGGCTACCATTGACATACAACTTCACCGAGTTCAATTTTTAAAAAAGGCGTACGATCAACTAAAACATAAACTAGATATCATTTTACGCCAAGAGTCTCCTGACATGATAGTCTTCGATTTTATAGCTTATTGGATAACTGAAATAGCTACATGCTACAACATTTCTTGTGCGTATTTCAGTGTTTTCTCTGCTGCTACTCTAGGGTTCTTAGGTACACCCGACGAATTGGCTTGCTCGAAGATCAGGACTAAGCCGGAGGACTTGACTAGGCCACCAAAGTGGTTCGATTTCCCGTCACTTGTTTGTCATAATCCGGTTCATGCGGAGCAAATATTCAAGAACTTGAACTATCCGGATGAATCCGGTTTTTCGAGTGGTGAAAGGCTAGCCAAGACTTTTGAGAAATGTGACTTTATTATGGTAAGGAGTTGTAGGCAAATAGAAGCTAAGTATATAGATTTTCTTGAGAAACAATTGCGAAAACCGATCATACCGATTGGTTTGCTACCACCGGTTATAGATCAAGATCAAGATCAAGTGAGCTCTTTCGAATGGCTTGACAAGCAAGAAGAGGAGAGTGTGTTGTTTGTCGGGTTTGGAAGCGAATACAAGATGGATATAGAACAAATCCATGAACTTGCTTACGGACTTGAGCAATCCGGTTTGCCATTCTTTTGGCTACTTAAGAAGCTAGAAGGATATGATGACTTGAGCTTCTTACCAAAAGATTTCTTAGAAAGAACTTCAAAGAAAGGCATGATATGCTTAGGTTGGGCGCCACAAGTGAAGATATTGGCTCATCGGGCGATAGGAGGTTGTTTGTTTCACTCGGGTTGGGGTTCCATAATAGAAGCATTAGGGTTTGGACATCCATTGATTCTAATGCCAATGATGGCGGATCAAGGTCTAAACGCCAAGTGGCTCACGGAGAAGGAGCTCGGGTATGAAGTGCCAATGGAGGTTGATGGGTCATTTAAGAGGGAAGCTATAGCTAGTTCAATAAGACTTGTGATGGTGCAAGAAGTTGGTATGCAACTTAGGGTTAGAGCTTCTCAAGCTCGAACCATTTTTTCGAACCATAAGCTTCAAGGAAGCTACATCGACAATTTTGTGCAGGATTTAGTCATGTTGAAAAATAAAAAGGTCTAGGTTACTATAGTTGAAAGATTTATATGTCATACTTATAAGAGTAGTGTTATTGTATGACAAGACCTTAAGATTACTCAATGTTGTAAATGTTTTTCTAAGTACAACGTAGGATAATATCTCTATTACCAATCCTACCAAAAATTACAAAATATCTCTCTTACCAAATCTTTTTCTTTAAAGAATTTAAAAAGTAACCCTTAAAACTATGAAATTGTAAAACTACGACTAAAGTTTCAAGTTTTGCAAAATAACCTGTATATACGGTTAAATTCCTCTCCTCCGCCAAATCTCCTACCTCTCGGCGGTTGCTTCCCATGGCGTCTTCTCCGTCAAATACCATGGGTGTTTATCCTCACTTGGTTCTTCATCGGCACTCGATATTCTATTTGGCAGAATCGTTGGCGTTGGTCTCGTCTTCCTCTCCGGTACAACAATCTGCAGTTCAAGAAATTCATCTTCACTTGCTTCTGATAATGGGATCAGCACTAAATATAGTAATGTAAATACTATTTTGTTGTATTGAAAATCTTTCCTAGCGGCTACTGTAGAATCTCCCTTGAGAATCGAAGTGGAATCCTTAATTCCGGTCGACAACATCTTTGCTGAATTTTGAGGATTTGTTGATTATTTTCGCATCTATGCTGAATTTTGAGGATTTGTTGATTATTGCAACATCTTTGCTGAATTTCTACAACACCATTGCTGATTTGTGCATGATTTACTATTATTTCACATCTATGCTGAATTTTGAGAATTTTGTTATTTTTTGCACCCTTTGCTGATTTTTTCACATCTATATATGATGAATTTTGAGCCATCGTTGATTAGCCAAACTTGCTGCTGTTTATTGCTCATGTTGAATTATAATCCTCTACAATTTTGCAAGAAGAATACTTGCAATCATTTCAATTAAATAGTTCCTATTTTCAGCGCTGGTTTCTCAACTTCCTTTTCCTGTGTACCGAGCAATGTACAGTTTACGATCTTATGAGTGTGTTTCGTCCCTCCTTTGGCACAATATCATTATTAATGTTGAGTTGCCATTTTTTTTTTGAGTTTCAGTTTGAAGTTTTGACATTATAGTGATTATCATATTTAAATGTTGATGATTTGCTTGACTGAAAGGAAAATTCTTGTTTGGAGAATCAAAACATAGAATGGTTGAATATTTCACCGGATTTCTCCTTTCATGGAAACCCCTAAACAACAAGGAACAATGTATTATAAATTAAGGTTTCAAAGTTCATATGAGACTTGTGTATTGAATTTATTCCTTAAGTTGTAATATTCAATCTTAGATGTTTGGAGGCAACTATGTTTCCGGGAGATGTATTCTTGTCTACAATTTCACATTGTAGCTACATTACATCATGTCGTGTGTATATAAATCAATTAGTTAACCTTGATAAATTAACAGAAATCCAAATTTATAATTTAGACACATAAAGACATTGAGTAAAATTATCAAAATTATTGTATTTCTAGTTAAAGTTTATAAAAGTTTTATGTATGGTGAGTGAAATATTTTATTGTAATTATGTTTTCAATTACAAACCAAACCAAGCATGACATACATCATCACTTGTGTAGTAGACCCAAGTTTTATTTCACTTGTACTAGGCATGACCCGTGTGCGTTAACGTTGCGAGTGGGCCCCATTTTGCTTATTGTCTATAACACACGAGTGAGAATGCGTTTTCCTCGTCTTCTACCAAAAAAAAATATAAAAATATCAGCCTCTTATCATAAGGACATGAACTTCAATCAAAACCGGCACAAGATCAACAATTGGGCATGTTCTAGTAACCACATAAGTAAAGAATTTTGAACACAAACAAGAGATACATCATTCTTTCTTTCTCCTCGCACAAGAAAAAAAAAGAAAAAAGAGTACAATTCATATAACAATAAAACAGGAAGTATGTAAATTTTGATTCTTCTCATTAAGTGTTTAATGCATATGAAGAATGAATGCTTCTAATGAAAAATATCGTCATTTCCTCCGCTTTTAACAAGGGAAAACAACGCTCTTTTGGATTCACCCTTGGCCGTGATCGCCTCCGTTGGGTACTTCTTCTAGCTGCCCAATCCTGGAGGATATAGCCAATGCTACTGTACGGGAACTTTGGATCGAGGATGATTGAGATTGGCCAAATATCATTCCATATGTCCAAAGCACTACGGAAGATCTTTTGAGAATTGTGTATGTCGATACAACCTGTACTAAACGTGATGGATACTATTGGGATGCTAATGCTTCGGGAGTCTTCACTACCAAAACAATGTATCTCAAGCTCATAAACTATGTGGAAGACTCGCAATCGTCATTCTGGAAACTTATATGGCGTTCACATGCACAACAAAGGGCTCGTCATTTCATGTATCTGTTGAGTTATGAATGCATCCTCACTAATGCAATGAGAGTAAGACGTCATATGTCCAACTTCTCTTCTTTCCCTCGTTGTGGGTTTGAAGAAACATGTATGCATATGGTGAGAGACTGTCCTTCAGTGAAACGCGCGTGGAAAGCTATTGGTGACCCATATACACTGACAGATTTTTTTAATGTCCTTGAGATGCAACCATGGATACCAAGTAACCTTAGTAAAGGACCACAATGGGGAACTTGCTTCATGACGACCTCTGTTGGTATATATGGAAAGCCCGGAACGAACTCACCTTCAATGCCCATGATACAATTATGACGATTCCCAGGCAAGTTAAAATTATTGTTGAAGCATATCGTGAAGCGACTTCAAATGGAGATAGTGGTCAGAGACGGACGCATGCCCCTATGATTATCCATCCTCGTTGGCTTCCCCCACCGTCGAATTGAGTTAAGCTTGTGGTTACAGCTTGCCGAGATCCGAAACATGAGGTAACGGGGGATGTGGAATATTTTACAATGACAAGGGTCAGTTTATCTTATGTTTTACTATCAACGGGGGACCAAGCTCAGCAACCACTACTCTCTTGAGATCGACACTCCATGGACTTGATACAACTCGAATGCTTGGTATCGATAAACTCATTATTGAGTCGGACAATTCCCTGCTTAGAGAGTTTCTTACTGGGGTGCCGGTTGACATCCATCCCAATTTGCATCTGATCCATAGGTGACGGAGTTTTGTACACTGCACCCTTGGGAGATTGATTTTGGGACTTGGCCTTATAGAAAAGAGGGATCACTTACAAACTGGCAAAATTTGCCCAGCAGACGAGGAGCACCTTTATAGATTACTATGAGCCCCGGGTCTAATTCTCCAGTATTAATCATATTTATTCATCTTCTTCAAGGTTTTGAAAATTCGAAGATATTTCTAGATTGCCTTTTTATCATAGTATTTCTCTTGCCAAGAAACCTTTTAATTTGATTCATGTGGACATTTGGGGGCCTATCATACCCCAACCTTATGTGGTGCAAAGTGTTTTCTTGACTATCGTAGATAATTGTACTAGATTCACATGGATATTTTTTATGGCTAATAAACAATATGTGCTCATACTTGTTTCTCATTTCTTAGCCTATGTATGTACTCAGTTCAGTGATCAAGTGAAGGTTTTTAGATTAGACAATGGGGTTGAGTTCTTACAGTATGAACTTCAAGAGTTATTTCTCCAATAGGGATTCATCATCGTTCTACTCCCTATGTTCCCCAGAAAAATACTCTGGTTGAAAGAAAGTGTCGCCATCTTCTGAGAAATTAAAACTCAAGCCCTTCGCATCTATGCTTATCTTCCAATCTCCTTAGGAGGAGAATGTCTTCTCACTGCCACCTACCACATTAATCTAATGCCACCATCTTTTTTAGCCAGAAAAATTCCATTTGCTCTACTCCACAAAAGCAAGCCTTCAATTTCTATGACCATCTTTGAGTTAAAGGATCCCTTTGTTTCAGTCTCTCCCCACACAAAGATAAGCTCAAATCACTTCCTTCTCCTTGTGTTTTACTTGGCTATCCACATAATTAAAAAGCTTACGAAATTCTGATATTTCTAAACCCGACTCTATTGCTCCCCTACTTCCTCTTCCTCTCTCCCTCTTTTAAACCCCTCCCCCCCCGACTTCGACCAACTTCCTCATCTCCTGCTCAAAATCACTCATCCAATATCTCCTTTCGCCCCAGTTTCTTCATCAGCCTATTTGCAAGATTACAAACAACTTCCTCGTCTCCTACACCTCTTTTCAAAGAACATATGTAGAAATGTAGAATGTTGGTCTTTATATAGGATAAAAAAAAAAGACCTATTATGTAAAAAAGAAATAAAAGACCTGTTATGTAAATAAGAGAAATATAACATATTTAGTTGTAATTTGTTGTATAAATATCGTTGTACAGATTTTTATCTGAGTACAATCAATATTTTCATTTCTCTCCCTCGGATATGCTTCACCAATTGGGATCTCCTGTATCAGTGATACATGTATCTCTATTATGTGATTGATTGAGGCTAAATAAATAGAAATTAAAGTTTTACTCCTTTACGAAAAAAATAATAAACAATATAAATTCAACCAATCACGTGATAGGATACAAGAATTAAAGTTTTGTTGTATCCTATCACGTGATTGGTTGAATTTATATTGTTTATTATTTTTTTCGTTAAGCAGTAAAACTTTAATCCCTACTTATTTAGCCTCAATCAAGAATACATGTATTACTGATACAAGAGATCTCAATCGAAATCAAATGCATAGACCAATCTTCTGAGGGACCATTTTTGTTACCTTACCAACAATTTTATTGTCATCCTTCATGCCTTGGTGAAATTAATATTAACATTAAATAATTTATTAATTGACTTTACGGTTTATAGGGATAACATTAATGGTTCATTTATTTTGCAAAAAAAAAAAGACACAGGGTTATCTTTCCATTTGACCCAAATATTTATTTTCTCTTTTTTCCCCTTAACTATTACTACTTTTTATTTATGTTCTCCCCTATCAAACGACTTTTTGTTTCTACTTTACTCCCAACCAAAGACTAAGATTTTTGTTTTAAATAAAAATTATTTGGAGAGATTTTAGAGGCCAAAGAACAATTATAGAAATATTTACCCTTATATAAAAGAGATTATTATAATTAAATGTGCACTTGTCTTTTTATTGTGTGATGTTCTAATAGACCAATCTCTTACCCTAAAAAAAAAAAAGATCAATCTCTTAGGATTTTCAAAAAGTGATCGAAATCAATATATATGAACCATACAATGAACCAAAAAAAAAAAGTATTTAGAAATTATTAGTTCATGATAAAAAAAAAATGTATCTATTAAATCAATTTTTATACAAAACTAACATTATGGACAATAAAAGCGACAAAAAGTATGTATTAATATAGACAAGAATAGGGACCGTGAAAATAAAGGAAGATATGAGTCGTTATTTAATATTTTTTTGTGATCTTGTTATCAGGACGATAGATATGATTGGTGAGCAATTAAGAGAGACCGATAAACCGTTATAAGTAGTTAAGTTTACATATGTGTACTAAAAACTCGGAAAGAAAAAGGTAAGAAAAGTCACGTTGTCGTTATGCGGCATATATTTACTTGAAGAACGGGAAAACATTCGTTAGGTGAAATAATCTAAATTATTGTATTAATTGTGCATTCGTGTTGTTGGATTAAATGAACTATCTAAACTATTTGGGTGAATGACTTAAATGAAATTATATAAATTATGATGTATTTCTAGATATAATTTACACATATGGTAATTGAAATATTTTCTTGTGATTAAGAATTCATGTACAAACCATATTTGCATACATCATCAGCGGTATACAAGTAGCCCCTAGTTTCATTTAACCTTAATTTGGCTATCAAATAACCATATCTCTTCCTATATAAACTCATGTAGTTTAGTGTTCTTCACATTTACAAATTACAATCAAAATAAAATTCAATCAAGTCTTACCACATACATTGAAAACTTCTCATGGACACTAACAACAACAACGGCCGAGTCTTCTCTTGCCAAACCTGTGGCAATACGTATCGAACGGTGCAGGCTCTCGCCGGCCATCAAAACGCTCACCGGAGTGAGAGGTTGTTTGCTTTGAGGTGCCGTGAAATTGAGGTGACACGCCAAATGAATCGGCCAGCTAATCACTCTCCTTCCGTCTCCTACCCGGATTGGCCCGATTTATTGCCGGCTGCTCCTGCTCCAACCAGTCTCCCTTCCTCCGTACGTGGCCCACCGGTTATGATACCGGGGTCATCTCACAGGGCACCTGCTATCGACGTCGGAGATGAAAAAAATGACGGAGAGCTTGACCTCACCTTAAAGCTCTAAATAAAAATATGTATCCAAAAAGCTAAAGCTACTCGAACTGAAAATAAATTAAACTTATTTTATGAAACATATCCTATGTTATTTTTATAGAAATTTGTATAAACTAATGTATATAATTGAAATCTCCATTTTAATGAAGTATAAATTACTCACTTATAAAAATTAACGTAGATTTATTTTACTAAAATAAAAAATATGCAATTTATTGTCAGAAATGGTGACACAATCAATTTTATTCCAGTACGGATTACCTATTACGCATTATATTACACTCCCTCTTACATTTCTTTTATTGGTCCACATGGACTTATTATTGACTAAATTAATGTAATTAATATTAATTAAAATAATTATTTTAATCTAATATCAATGTTTCTTCTCTCTGTCCATATATATCAAATTGATTGAAGCTGAACGATTCTCTTCTTCGCTATTTTGAGTAAAGAAATGAGTTCCTTTTCTACGCCGAATACGACCCCATTTTCTTGCCGGAAATTCGCCAGAATCAACCCATAATCATCATTATTAAGGTAGAACTCAAGACGTTGAGGGATGATGATCTTTTCATAAGAACTTTAACTGCGTATTTAGAACCCTGATCTGAATTCCTTTGCAACTTTCATCCAAAATCAAAATCCAACAAATACCCATATTTTGAAACCAGATTTTCTTCAGTGTTATCTCTCGAAATCCCGAAAGAAGACTTAATTACGACATGGGTATGTGTTTATTTGCTTTTGACTGTTACCCAATAGCAAGAACACGTTCAAAATCCAACATATACCCATATTTTGAAATCAGATTTCCTTCAGTGTTATCTCTCGAAACCCCCAACATGGGTAGGTGTTTCTTTGCTCTTGACTATTACCCATAACAAGAACAAATTCATGGCGTAACTACAAAGCTTAAATCTGAGTGTTTATATGAGCAATTCTCTCATATATTATGAGATTCGACCAACTTTCTATGACTATAGCATAGGCAAGATTTAGACAGTTCAACGGAATGGTATTGACTATTCAAGTTTCGATCATAACAATTGGAATTGTGGGGATTGAAGATGTGATCGAGCCTGAACCGAAAACTGCTAAAATCGGTTCGGTATTCGGTCCATGTAATATTTAATTTCGGTTTTCGGTTCGGTTTAGGTTCCGAACCGAAAACCGCGGTTCAAACCGTTTTAAAAAAATATATATATATAGCAAACCGACCCTTAGGGAGTTATGGTTAGGAATGAGCTTAAAAGCCCAAATAAAACTCCCCACTCTCTCACTAGGAATTAGGGCGGAGGATCTCGTCTCTCCTTCTCAATCTCTCATTCTCAATCTCTTCTTCTCCGATCCTTCTCGATCTCAATCTCTCATCTCCATCTCCATCTCCATATCGATCTCAATCTCTTCTTCTCCGATCCTTCTCAATCTCAATATTTGATCTCCATCTCCATATCGATCTCAATCTCTCCTCCTCGATCTCATTATCTTCGTCAGCATTTTGTATCTGAAGACCACTTGAATGAATTTGGAGGGAGGTGAGGGACTGAAAACGACAACAATGGTGACGGAGGCTCCTTCATCGATTGTTCTTCGTTTTGGATATTGGAATCCGGTATTTGTAACTTGTAAAGGGGTGAGGGTGAGGGCGACAATTTTGACCTAGGAAGCCAGTGAGGGACTAAGGGAGAGAACGACTCCTCTTCTCAAAGAGTCAAACATCTATTCGGCAACAACAGTAGGTGAATCCGATCTCTCTTCTCCTTTTGATTTCTAACCCTTTTGTTAAATTTTTTTTTGAATTCTGGTGATTTATACGTTTGGCCATTTGAGACCATGTTTTTGAAGTTTCTTCTCTCATTTTGTTTGTTGATTCAAGATTGTTAGACTGATACATTCTTTTTTATGTAACTTATGTTCATGAATTTGTTCATTGGATTAAGAAACGAGACGAATATAAATTTGATGATTGTATCTCTGTTTTGTTATGAATAAATAAATTGAGTTTCATCCCTCCCTCCCTCGTTAGCTTCATTTCTTTTCTGCAATTTATTTGATTTCGGTTTAACCTAAACCGAACCTAAAAATTTTGGTCTAAACCGAAACCGAGCCTAGTTTTTCTGTTTAGGTTTTCGGTTCAAGTTTTTTTTTTTTTCCTTCCTGTTTTCGGTACGGTTTTGTTTGATTTTGAACCGATGCTCAACCCTAAGTTAAAGAATGATTCAGATCGGATGGTCAGTCGAATTCACATACACATATAGATTGAGTTGTCCTTCAAAATATTACATGTGTATAAAGAAACTAATATTATTTTTAAGATGTTATTAGTTACGGGTTACACGGTTGTCACATCTTATGCATTCATTTCATGTCATTATTACTTTTATAAATTTTTCAATTTGCTTTGAATCAAGTGAAATTGGTGTTTAGATAGAATCAAAATAACCGTAATATTTCAAATTTTGAAATTTGGGACGTTACACCAAATATAACAATCAAACTTTAAATAATCAAACTTTATATGCGTCCATAACATTATTGTGAATATTGTCATATAATTTGATGCACCAAATTTAATATTCGTGTGGGCCCGCATGACCATTCTTGTTACCTACCAACAGTTTTAACTAACCGCATCCACTAAGATCTCCTTTATTTTCCTGCTTCATGCCTAGGTGAAATTAATATTAACATTAAATAATTTATTTTTGACTTTACGGTTTATAGGGATAACATTATTGTTTCATTTAGTTTGCAGAAAAAAAAGTACATGGTTATCCATTCAAATTTACACAAATATTTATTTAGTCGATCACTACAAGAAAATAAGTACAAGTTATTTTTAAGATTAAAGGCTAACAATAGTTATACTTTCCCCTTTTTACCCTTAATTATTACTACTTTTTAATTTAATTTTTTCACTCCCCAATCAAACGACATTTTGTTTCTAATTTACTCCTAACTAGTGTATTACTCGCACAAGGTGTGAGATTGAGTTTTAATAAATCTTAAATATTATAATAAAGTATAAAGGGAAATATATATACATAAACAAAAATAATATATTATATTCAATATCTATTCAAGACGAATTGAATTCGGCCGTGCTCAATTTTATCCAATCAATCTAAGACGTCTAATTACATCAAACGAACAAATTATATAGCTAGCAATATATTGGTTGAACTTAAAAAAAATTGCATATAGAACTAAATTAACAATACCGATAGTTGTTTAAAAACAAAAAAATTTATTTAATAAAAGGAAAAAATAAAATGGTAACAAACTTAATTGATAATAACCGGACATACAATTAAAATATAAATAAAATCTTAGTTGCAAATTGTTTTAAACAAACAAAATCTTAGTTGCAAATTGTTTTAAGCAAAATCTTAGTTGTAAATTATTAAAGTAAAAAATTTACTAACTTTTCTAATTTGAAGCTTAATTATTATTAACGTAAAATATTAATTTTAAAAAAAATTTGTTGGGCTTCATGAATTCTGGCGCTGTCACGTGGTAAGGGTTTCTCCTTTAATACTTATATATAAGATATAAGATATAAGATAAGATCAAAGACTATAATTTAGTTTTAAAAAATCTTATTTGGAGAGATTTTAAAGGCGAAAGAATGATTATCGAACGGTTTATAAATTAAACTAGTGTATCGTCCGTGTGCACTGCACAAATGTCAGTTTTAGGCTAAAGGTCCAAGCAAGACGGTATTATATATTTTTTTGAAAGTGAATCAGTTTATAATTATCTTGTGGAATATATTAATAGAAAATTTAAATTACTCCCACTTTCTAAAATTGAGACGCATTATTGTCATATAAAATGCTATATGATGACACTTTAACTAATAAAACAGTTTTTAGTACACGTATTTGTAATATATTAATAGCATTTATTCTATAACATTATAAATTTTTTAAAGTTATTGATGTATAATTTTATCATTTAGTTGAAGCTCAAAACGATACAGAATGAACCTGGACAATTGTGGCGGGTATCATTTCAAATCTTAGTGGATTTCATTTTAATAGATTTTCATTCTAACTATATTTAAATATTTAATACAAATTAATTCAAAAATATATATGTTAAAGAAAAACTACCGAACAATCAGATTAATTGGATTTTAATTTTGATAGAATCAATATATACTACTAAAGTAGAGAACGTCTAAGGCTGACGTGGCGCGCTGTGGATACAGTATTTTGAAATGGAGCTCCCACGATTTTTCGCCATAATATCTTTTTTAATTAAATCTGTAATTATTTTTTGTTATTTTTCCAACCTTTTTTTATAAGATCTTCAATTAAAAATCTTATTTTGTTACGTTTATATTTTGTTACGTACGTCATACCATTTTTAATCATTATATTTTTTAATTTGAATTTTTTTGTGACTTATAGTTTTTTTATTTTTTTTTATTTTTCCCGATTTTTTATTTTTTTTTCGACCTAATTTTTTAAAGATCTTTAATTAAGAATCTTATTTTGTTACGTCTATCCGATTTTAAGCTTATTGAAGAAGTTTCGTAGAGTTTCTTTTTCTTATATATATACTTATCCTATTGGGTTTGAGCCAAATAACTAATACGTTTTTTTTCCTGTTTTTTTGCAGAAACTCCATTCCGCAGGCACCACAACATCGTTCTCTTATTTCTTCTACAACCCTATGTTTAATCGGTTAGTTTTATACGTTATATACATTATGAGTTTCACTTTGAAGACACTATTTTTTTTGCGATACTTACTGATGTGATGTCAAATTTGCAATCTATGGTTGTGGTATTGTAAGCCACGTTATGGTGTGCTAGACTGGTAGTACATTACTCATTCTCATAAAAAGAATATATAAATTTAGTTTATTTTTCCCGATAAATATCTATTTTGTATAACTTAATTTTCTAGCCACAAAACTAAATACCGTGAAATTGTTTTTCATAAAATTAACCAGGGATTTGATTTGATATTACGTCATATTTCAAAGTTAATTTTGTTTGATGTATGTAGATTTGGTTTGATTTTTTAGTAACGTGATAACTAAATATTTTTTATTTTGGAATTTTGTGTGACGAAATTTTTTAAGTTAGATTTGGTTTGATTTATCTAAAGTAATAATTTAAAAGTCCAATCTAAAATTTTATTTTGTAACGTTTAATTTTTTTTTTTGATAAATATCTATTTTTTACAACTTAATTTTCTAACCACAAAACTAAATACCATGTTTTTTTTCTTCGTAAAACTAACCGTGAATTTGATTTGATAATTTACGTTAGATTTCAAAATTAATTTTGTTTGATGTACGTAGATTTTGTTAGATTTTTTAGTAACCTGATAACTAAATATTTTTATTTTTGAATTTTGTGTGATGAAATTTGTAAGTTAGATTTGATTTGATTTACCTAAAGTGATAATTTAAAAGTCCAATCTAAAATTTTATTTTGTAACGTTTAATTTTTTTTTTTTGATAAATATCTATTTTTTACAACTTAATTTTCTAACTACAAAACCAAATACCATGATTTTTTTCCGTAAAACCAACCGTGAATTTGATTTGATAATTTATGTTAGATTTCAAAATTAATTTTGTTTGATGTACGTAGATTTTGTTAGATTTTTTAGTAACTTGATAACTAAATATTTTTATTTTTGAATTTTTTGTGACGAAATTTTTTAAGTTAGATTTGGTTTGATTTACCTAAAAGATAATTTAAAAGTCCAATTTAAAATTTTATTTTGTAGCGTACGGAGTACGATTCTAATCTATAAATAACAAACCCAAATAACTATTTATTTTTTCAATTCTTTCAGATTTGCTAGATGAATTATTTCCGATTTTGGAGTGTTTTGAATTCGTGATGGTTGGTAAATCATGCGAAAATTGGAAAAGCAATGACCGAGATCAAGCATCCTTTGCAACTTCTACGGGGTGGTGCTATTTTAGATTTAAGAAATGCATGAGTTAAAGTTATGTATTGGGAGAGAAATGCGGGAGTTCTTCGATTTTGTTTGCATTGACATACTCTATGTAATCAAAATATTTTTGTATTGTTTGGTGAAAATCAAATATTTGTTTTAATAGTATTAAAGGTTATATATTATCCCAACTTCGTGATGCTCAAACTTTTTTTTTTGGGTGAAAATTTAAGAAATGCATGGTTTGCATTGGTATACTCTTTAAAGATTTTAAAGATTGAATGATGTTTAACTTCTTTTTTTTTTCTAAAAATACCTAATTAAATTTGTAATTGATTAAATTTTAATTGTTAACAACTTTCCTAAGTACTACAAATTCTACCAACCGGAATAAGAGCCACCAAATATTTAATTTTTGCCAATTTTTTTATCTTATATTTTTTTAACAATGATTAGAGACTTAGAGTTGTTTACGAAAATTTAATCGTTAAAAAAAATTAAAGATTTCGAATATGATTTAAAATTATAGATGCATACTTAATTTGTAAAAGTATATAAACATAAATTTGTAACCTTCAAATTCTAAATTTAATAATATTCTTAACCTAACATTTTTCTTTTATCTATACCGAAGTAGGACACTAATATTTTGTTTAGATTTAGATAGGTTAACAAACTTACCATTAAAAAAGGTGCATTAGCCTAACACAAATAATATATTCAAAAAGAAAAAAATTATATGGATAAAAAAAGTTTAATTATAATCACTAACCGGTTTTTTAAATTTTTTTTAAAAATAAACTTTTCTCAAGAAAAAAAAATGAACACATATTTTGCTCATAGTTATACCAAATAAAATGAATACATAATACAAAAATATTAAACAAGTTGTGCGGAGCCTCCTCACAAGAACCTATCTGTGTATGATCGTAATATCATTCTAAAGAACACCCGCACACGGTGCAGGTATTAAACTAGTTTAGTAAAAAGATTTGGTAATTTAATTATATTTCAAATATTGTTAGAATTTTGGAAAATAGTAACATTGAAGATATGCATCATTAGAACCGGATTTGTAAAAGTTAAAATTAAACTTCAAAAAAGAAAAAAAAAATTATGATATAAATTTCAAATTGAAATTAGTTTTCAAATTTAACTTAAAAATTAAATTTAGAAAATTAAAAATATGAAGAAAAAAATGAAACAAAATTCAAAATTAATTAGACAATCACTTTTTGAAAATGAAAAATGTTCCTACATTATTTAAAAAAAAATATATATATAAGTACATAGTAAATATGTTTTTATTTTATTTTGATACTAATTTATTTTTAGGTTAATTCATTCTAATCAAAAGTTATTATTAAAGAAAAAGAAAATTCCTAAAATATCTCTTAATTTGATTGATGAAACAAATGAGAGAAGACGCCCTCGCTGGGGTCCCTCACCGGAGTCCCTGCCACCCTAACCCTCCCGTCGCTGGCCGAAATCGGCCATTGCTGCTAGGTTAGGAGTCTCCTGCCGGTAAGAAAGGCCGCCGCCCTCTCCTGTCCCTGTCTTCACCTATTATGAGCCGGACCACTGTCTTCCACACCCCGACCACTGTCTTCCACACCCCGACCCTAGTCTTTCCCGCCCTAGCCGACCCCAGCCGACGCCAGTCTTCCCCGCCCTAGCCCTAGCCGCCGGTTACTTTTGCAGTAGGATGGAAGAAACCCTAGCCCTTATTTGGAAGGGTTTTTCTTGTAATTTTGTTTTCTTTTGTTATATAAAAAAAAAACAACAATAAATTTGCGATTTAAAAAAAAAGAAGAAAATAGCGCTTTTTCAAAAAAAAAGATTTGTTTTTTTTTACGGAGAACAGGGAATGCAATGAGTTTCTCTTTTGTTCGTTTAGTTCATTTCATGTGTTTGGGGTGGTAGGGAGGAAAGTAGAGGTTTCTTTTGCTTGGTCGGTTATTTGAAAAGACAACATCTTTTTGCGGTTGAGCGCAAAAATGAGATTCAGGGCATCCTTGAGTATAACCTTGATGTTTTTGTGGCGTTTGTGAAGGTTTTGATCGTCCTCAAAAGATGTGGTTGTGTGGCCGATGTATGTGTCTTCATGCTTTGAGTCGTGAGTGTCGTCACGCTGATGGTTTTGTTTATGCTTTTGGTGAGAATGGTGAATACATTGTGGATATTTCGAGGTCGATGGCAGATATCTCGGAGTTGGTTGTTGTTGAGCAGATTGCATTTGATGGGGGTTTGGTCCTTGGTGCTGGTCTGTTGGAGAGGGTTATGCGCGTTCTTGTCACTACTATGAAAAGCATCCCTCATAGTTGTCGTTTAGGATTTTCTCAAGTGCTTATGGGTGCTCTTCTAAAGGTGGCCGTTGAGCCAAGTTGTGTGGCTGCTTGGGTTAGGTTGTTTTCTTCTCCCTCGTTGTACGTTGCATGTGTTCAGGCCTTTAAGCAGGCGAGATAGAAGATCAAGAGGTAGGATGTTTGTTCAACATCAGCGGATTTTGCAGGCCTTGTCTACTTGGGGAGAAGTTGATGATGTTTCTAGGCTTGTGCATGCTTTGCTAAACAGTTCAGAACATAGACATGTTGTAAGGGTTGGTGGTGACTCAAAGAATGAAGAAGGTTTGGAGAGGAACCCTAATATCGAATAGTGTCTTCGTAAGATTTCAGATGGACATTTTACGGATGTTGTAAAAGTTTTGTGCTCCTCTGGAGTAGCTCCTTATAGCGATGAGACTTTGAAGTCTAAAGATCCCTTCAAACCTCCTACTTCTAAGCCTTAAGCTTATTCTACTTTTCTTGAACCACCCCCTCGTTGTTGATGTAGATTTGAGTTTTACATTAATCAAGTCTTTTTCCCAAAGGAACCTCTTGTGGTAGAGATGGTTTGAGAGCACGACACCTTTTAGATTCTTTGTGTGGTAAGGGCTCTGCGTTTGCCACATGTTTTTTGAGAGCACTTTCATCGGTGGTTAAGTTGTGGTTGGAGGTAAGACGAGCGCTTTCATCATGGTTAGCCACAAGTCTTTCACTTCATCCATAGTAGCACAAACCAACCGAGCTTCCTCATCTTCTAGTCCTTGAGCTAAGTTGTGAACACCTCGTCCCTTCTTCAAATCTGGGCAAGACGAGCGAGACGAGCCGGCTTGTGGCTTCCTCCATGTCGTGCAACAACAAGATGAGAAAACACGTCCTCCTTCGCGCAGTAGACCACATCAGATGAGCAGCCCCTCCTCCATTTGCACAACAAGCCGCTTCCACCCTTCATCTTCCCTCCGCCAGTCGAACCAACCCAATGGTTGAGTCCTCGTCATCAATGGAGGCTGGAACCGCAGAGCACATTCGTTTGACGAAGTCGACATAACCATATCATGACGGAATCGGAGCTAAAGGAAAGGAGCAGGCGACGGGCCGTCTGAGCTGACAACTCCGGGTGAACTCGAAGCCGCCGTCCACCTCCATCATTGCTTCTGCCGAAAAGTCCCCTCTTGTAGGCCGGAAACCCTAAAGCGGGTATGAATATTATTTGGGATAATTACAGTTTTTACCCCATCTTTCCAATTTTCGTTTTTGGCCATTGTTTTATTAATTTCATAAATTACCCGTAGTTTCGAAATTACTAGAAAGTGTCCAAAATTTTGTTTGTGTAAGTAGACTAAAATTTTGTTGGAAGTTAGTTTGTGCCGAATAAGGACTATTACAAAGTATGTACCAACTCAATTTTTAGAAGAAACCCATAATAGTTTTATAAGATTGTGAATTAGTAGCTTGGTTAACATTCGAAGATTAACTAGTTTTAGTCAAGTAATTAAGTGTTGGAGACCTTTATTTTGTGGGAGTTCTTGATATTCACATAAGGGATAATACCTTTGTTGACATAGAAAATAATCGAAAAATGACTAAGGATGGCTCTTGGGGTTTAGAGACATAATGGCTTAACTTGGTAGAATTTATGATAAATTAACAAATTGAGTTCTTCGTTTCTATACTATAGGTAATATATCACGTATATTGAAATTATTTACATCTTATAAACTCAAGGGTAAAGTGCATAGTTTTAGAAATAACATGTTTGATGTTTTTAGAAGTTCGAGGAATATGACATTTTATGTCGGTAGAAAGTTAGGTAGAATCTTAGAAAAAATCGATAAGAGCTTTTCACTCATAGACGTCCTAAGAGAATCTTATGAGCGTTCCGTAAGTTGATAAATATATTGATAGGTATGTTCACCGTTGATCAAGTAGTTGATATTGTATGCACGCGACGATGATGAAGTGAAACGTCCGGCGGTCGATGATTTCAGGTAAGTTTTATGGACTTACTTAGCTAGTTCACCATGTATTGGTGTCTGTTACTTTAGTAGCGTGTGTTTGGTGGTTTATAATTATAACATGAATAGGATGACATTACTATTATTAGTCCCAAGTGTATTTATAAAGGGTCGTGACATCATTGTCCAGTTCTGTCATGAGACTGGGAGGCTCTCCGCGACCAGTCCACTCATGTATATGACTAGATGCATTAGTACCACTCATGTTGGTTAAAGGGGATGGAGGCGATGGTCGGGATACCCTCATGCCACACAATAAGTTGAACATAGTGTGAATCACCAAATAAGAAGATAATAATTGGGTTATGTGTGAAAGCATGATGTTGTGTTTAAATTCCGCATTGATGTGTATTTTTGCTATTGTAGTATTAGTTGATACTTAGGATTGCTAGCTAACGATTTTTACCGTTATGTGTCAGATTATAGGTTGAGGAAATTGCAGAGTGATCCGGAGCGGATGGTCAGCCGGGTCCATGTACTCATCTAGATTGGGTTGTCTTTCCATTTCTGCATTCATATATAGAGGCTAACAACATTTAGGATGTTAGTATTTACATATTACACGGTTGCCTTATTTTATGCATTCATGCCGTTAACATTTCTAAAAAGTTTTATATTCGTTTTATATACATTTATGCCTTGTTGTAAGATCTAGTGAAATTGTTGTCAAGTTAAAGTTGGAACCCATTGTGAGGTTCTACCTTATAATACCTCGAATTTAGAAAATTTGGGGTGTTACAAATCAAAATATATTCAATTTTCACGTTTGTTTCGTCTCTTCATTTGCTTAAATCAAACAAGTCAAAATAACGAGCGTTAATTTTTTTTAGATTTAGAAACACGTTTATTACTTGTTTTTTGAAGAAACATTTATAAAATACCACTCTAAAATTTCGAACTCTAGTTCATAGGCTCTCCCACCCTATTACCAATTTGACAAGTTATAATTCTTTAGTTTTTACATAGGAACGTAAGCCTACATGTATTTTTACATAAAAACCTGTTTAACCGCCGACGAAACCTGTTTAACCGCCGACGAAACCGGTTTAACCGCCGGCAAAACGTGGTTAACCGCTGACGAAACCTTTTTAACCGCCGGCTAAACCTCGTTAACTGCCGGAAAAACATTTTTAACCGCCGATGAAACCTTGTTAACCGCCGGTGAAACCTTGTTACTGTCGGTGAAACATGTTTAACGACGGGTTAAACGAGCGTTAAATTTTTTTTTCTTTCATAAGTTAAAACCGATTAAAGATGGTTGAAATTGTTTAACGATCGTCAAACAGGTTTAACCGGTCCTAAAACAATTTCAATCCCTCCCTATCACCTAAGTTAACGATTGGTAACAACATTTGATGTTCCTAATTTAACGAATAAAAAAATTAACGACCTCTTATTACCAAAGTTAACAAGCAGTCCATCCCTATTACCAAATTTGACGATCAGTCCCTCCCTATTACCAAAGTTAACGAGCGTTAACAATATGTGATGTACCAAATTTAACGAGTGCAAAAGTAGATCTAGTTTACAACATTTTAACGACCTCCTAACACCAAATTGTCGTTTATAATTTATGTCGTTCAAAAGATTTGCCCAGCCTAAAATATAATATCGTCTTTCCTATTCTGAAAATAATATATAAGGGCGGACCGGTGTATTAAATTTGAACGATCAGATGACATTCTCCTATTTAACCTCATTATGTACCTTTTATCACAGACGTCCATTATTTAATCTAACGGATCTTAGATGTTCTACTCCATACTTTAAGAAAGGTTCCTACCAAATCCTGATCTTATCACACATATATATCCAAGAAAGCTAAAACAATAAGGTATTCGATGAAATTATCCAAATTATTGCACATTTGTATGAAATATATCCAAAATTAAGGTATGGTAAGTGGAAACTCTTATTGTAGTAATGATTTCAACTACAACCCGTATAGACTTGCATCATCACTTGTCTTGAAGGAGCCCTTAGTTTCTCTTTATAACCATATAGGCTTGCATCATCCCTTGATTATCAAACGGATGTACGTACCCACAAACAAATCCTCTAGTAAGTACTACACTCATATCTATTTCTATATAAACTCATCGTAGTGTAGTATACTTCCTTCACATTTACAATTAAATCAAAGTTCAGTTGAGTCGTACTACATACATGGAAAACATGTAGCAAAACATTCAGAACAACATTTAGAACGGCGCAGGCTCTCGGCGGCCATCAAATCCTCACCGGAAGGAGAGGTGTGCTTTGAGGCTCCACGAAATCGAGATGAGACGCCAAATGTACGGGCAATCCACCCTCCGAGTTCCTCTCGACGGCTCCCACTAGTCGGTCTCCTTCCGTCTCATACCCGAATTGGCCCAATTTTGTACCAACCGTTGATGCTCCCGTTAGTCACCCTTCCTACATATATGACTCGCTTATGATACGGTAATCTCACATGGCACCTACACTTAACCTTGATGACGAAGAAGATGATGTCGAGTTTGACATAATATCATCCTTTACACATTATAAAGAAGAAGCGGTTAAATGAATAGTACCACTGATAAAGGTAAAATCGTCAATTACAATTTTGATAACTCTTGCTAATAGGTGTTGACCTAAAAGTATGCCAAATTTATCTTGAATCCAATGATCCTATTTTTAAAAAAATGAACTTCCAAATAAATTCGCTGAACCAGAGCCAAATAGTTGTACACGTATTTCTTTATGTTTTTATAATATGTTGTCAAACAAATAATTGTAGGAGTAGTTTTTCTTTCTCTATTTTCGACACTATTAACATACCAATAAAAGTCAAATAAGTATAATGCATCGATGATAAAGGATAATATAATCTTTAAAATACCTCACTATGTGATAAGAAGGCTTGTGTTCGGATACTTTTTAAAATGATATGAATAACGTTTGTATAGTTGCATCCTCATCCAAAATAAATCTAATAAAAATACAATACAGTTAGTTAGTTAGTTACGCAATACCAATATATATATAAACAATAGCTTAAATTTCATGTAATTATAAATTATAAGGAACAATCCATCGAACAAATAAAATAAAATACCAAGAATACAATTAATTAATTACCATATAAATTATAAATTTATAAGAAAAACTACAACTAAATATTAATAAAAACTACATTAATATACAATTAGGAAAAATTATAAAATGATATACGGTTAAAGTAAAAACACCCGAAATAACTCATTAATATTTTTTTTATGCCCATACAGATCGGGTGGATCCGTCCGACCGTTCCGATCGGGTGGATCCGTTCGGCCATTCACATAGGGTGGATCCACTCGGCCTGTTTAGATCGGGCAGACCCGTTCGGCCTTTCGATTGGTGGATCCGTTTGGCTGTTCAAATCGGTTGGATCCGTTCGGCTGTTCAGATCGGTTAGATCCGTTGGGCCGTTCAAATCAGTGGAATCCGTTTGGCCGTTCAGATCAAGCATATATCTGTTTGGCCATTCAGATTGGGTGGATCTGTCCGGACGTTCAATTCAAGTGGATCCATCTGGCTATTTAGATAGGGTGGATCTATATAGGTCGTTAAGACCGGGTGGATCCGTAAGGGCCGTTTAGATCGGTTGGATCCACTTGGCCTCTCAGATCAGGCGGATTCATTAAGCCGTTTAGATCGGGGGATCCGTTCGGCCGTTCATATCGGGCGGATATGTTCGGATGTTTAGATTGTGTGGATCTGTTCGGCCGTTCAAATCGGACGGATTCGTACGGCCGTTCAGATCGGGCGCATCCATTTAGCCGTTTAGATCAGGCGAATCCGTTCGGCCGTTCAGAGCAATCGGATCCGTTCGACCGTTCAGATTGATCGGATCCGTTCGACTTTTCAAATCGGGCGGATCCGTTCGGCCGTTCAGATCAGGTGGATCAGTTCAATCGTTCCGATCGGACATATCCGTTTGACCGTTCAGATTGGGTAGATCCATTCATCTCTATCAGATCGGGGTGCTGCACACCCCTTGTATCACAAAAAGTTATCTAAAACTTGTTAAAATAATGCATGACAACAACAAGAATTAAATTAAAAATTCAATAAATTGAGTATAAGGAAAGAATGTACTTCTTCTTATGATTCCAAGACATAGAATACAAATTCATATGCACCAAAATAAAATATTTTAACATATATGGAAACGATAAGTTTTTTTTAAGGGAATATGAAAATGAGAAGTTGGGATAACTGAAATGAGAAATGTGTTTGTATTCTCTATATAGCCTCGTCTTTTATACATAATTCTTTCTTCCATCTTTACATAAAAACCGATGTGGGAACATCGTTTTTTATTTATATGTAAAAATATGATACTATATAAAGACTACTTGCAAATCTCTACCCAAAAGAATGAAGAACTTGTGATCTTATTCATTACCCATTTGACATGACAACATTTAGAATCGCTCAAGTATTGATCTTTATAAATAATATGAAGATTTCATCTCTGTTATCACTATACACTTCTTAATACTGTACACTTGTTTTGAGAAATGAGAAATGAAACACGATCGAACGAATCCTTATATTTCTTTGAAAATAAAATATGTTACCGAGTATGGATGACAACATTTAAAATCGATTGAACGAATCCTTAAATTTATCTTTATAAATAATAGTATTGATCTTTATAAATAATATGCAGATTCAGGGCTTGTCTGGTATCCATAACTGGGTATGAGATATGGGTATCAACTTTAAAAAACTCATATATAGTGTTTTGTGTATGAGTATATGGATATCATAATGATGCCTTGATATACTCTTACTCCACATTTTCTCCTCTTTTATTATACTCAAAAAATTAGAGGTATCACATATCTTATTTTTGTACCTTCATCTTTCATTTACTAAAACCTACTAACCAAATATATCGGATATTAATCTCATACCCATATTTTGATACCGATATCAATACCGAAATCTGATATACTGATATCTAGATATGGATACCAAACATGTCCTCATTACCCAGTTGGGATGATTGAATGTTCACGGTTATATTTTGGAATTATCTTGCAGGTTTTTGTTCGTATATTTTTATAAGCCTACACAGGCACATGTAATTTGTACCTGTGTATTTTTGAATTTGGTTCATGTTCATCCGGTAGGTTGTACAACACAATAATAAAGGTATAAACAAGTAAGCGTTCATTATGCGTGATGGATGGTCTTTCTCGGTTGGATTTTTGTTTCGCATAAAAAATATGATGGATGAGCGTTCCCAACGACTTACGAGCTCCCTTTATGAGTTTGAGTCGTGTTCATCCGATGGATATGGGGTAGTTGTGCGTGATTCATATGGTTTCATTGTTGGTGCAAGGGTGAAGCGTGTTCCTCAACGACTTACGAGCTCCCTTGTTTAGTTTTAGGCTCTCTGTACAGTCTTAAAGTTGCTTAGGCCCTATAGGTGCCCTTAGTTAAGATGAGTGATATATTAGTGGGTGGAGATTAAATAAGAGAAAATATCCTATTCTTTCACATATGGCTCGGGATGTGCTAATCATCCCAATCACTATTGTTCCCTCGAAATCAACATTTAGTACTGGAGGGAGTACTCTAGATGAATATAGAATTTTCTTAGATCCTAAGTTATGCTTTAAAATTAATTTTATATTATTTAACTTTTAAACTTAGTTTATCATTTATTATCTTCTTATGATTCTATGAATTATGTATAATAATTAACAATTCAAGGTCTTCTTTGTGCACATGATTGGATACTTTTGGGAAAATTAGAAGTAATTTCAACAATGACACAATTGACCATTGTCGTTGTAACACCCCGGGTTTTCAAAACTAGAATGCTACAAGCAAATAACTCACAATGAGTCCTAACTCTAGCTTGACAACGACAAAAGTAGATCTTACAACATGACATAATTTATAAACCTGGAAATATTTATCATGCAGAAATCAAAGTTGTGCAATGAAGCTATCAACCTCAATACCGAATAACAACTAACATTAATCTAATATAACAATAATCACAACCCGATCCTAATAAGTACGTAGACCGTACTGATCACTCACTCTAGATCAATCCATAGCTTCTTATCATGCATGCAATCTATCAATCAAAGTGATATAGATCCATTAGCTAACAATGCTAATATGCATAGCTAAAAAATGAGATAGGACAATCAGGTATAAGGAATATTAACAAATCCACATTGATAACATGATTTATCGACCTAGTTTAGTAGAGCATATAGGTAGATTTTCTCTTTCCACATGCATGTTTTAGTCTTAGTTTGTATCTTTTATGCTTGTTTAGTGTTACTTTGCAAGTATAGATGTATACACACTCTTTTGGTGTCATTGTAGGTTATTTGGGGCATTTTGGAGCTAAAACGATGCATTTGAGGATCAAGCCTCAGAGTGGGTGCTTAGGAGAAATCATACGAGCTATAGAAAGGAGAAGAAGTCGATTTATGAACGAACGAGATCAAGTGCCCAAGTGAAGAAACCATCTCGGCCGAGATCCACAAATCTCGGTCCGTGATGGAGGCTATTGTTCACCAATCTCGGTCCATATCTCGGACCGAGATCCAGGGTGACTTGACCGAGATCCCTATGATGCTAAAGATGACAAACGAAATCTCGGTCCCGATCTGAGAAATCTCGGCCGAGATTCCACCCGAGGGTTATTTGGGGCATTTTGGAGCTAAAACGATGCATTTGAGGATCAAGCCTCAGAGTGGGTGCTTAGGAGAAATCATACGAGCTATAGAAAGGAGAAGAAGTCGATTTAGGAACGAACGAGATCAAGTGCCCGAGTGAAGAAACCATCTCGGCCGAGATCCACAAATCTCGGTCCGTGATGGAGGCTACTGTTCACCAATCTCGGTCCATATCTCAGACCGAGATCCAGGGTGACTTGACCGAGATCCCTATGATGCTAAAGATGACAAACAAAATCTCGGTCCCGATCTGAGAAATCTCGGCCGAGATTCCACCCGAGATTCTTCCCTATGCGTCGGTTTTATTTTATTTAGGGCTTTTAGGCTCATCCCGTGTCTTTCGACATGTCTTAGGTTATAAAAGTAGGGTTCCGAATACTTCAAAGGGATCCGTGTATGCTTAGTTGACGCTTAGTGAGGTCGGTTAATGCTTGGTTAGGGCTCGAGTGTGTGAGATTAGAGAGTTAGTTTGATTTCATACCTAAGGAGAAATCTTCTCCTACCTTTCTTCTTCGCTCTATTTTCACCGTTGTTAGATCAATAGTTTGTTAGGAAGATCGGCAAGTTAAAGACAGTTTGTTTTTCAGATTCAATAAAGTTGGGTACTTTCCTCATTCTCTTTTCTAACTTCAATTGTATGCTTTCTTTTAATTTGATTTCAGGTTTTGATATGAATATTGTTGCCTAGAAACCTTTTGTGGTTCCAAGTTAATTAGAGATTTGTTTATATCTTGGACTATGATGGATTAATTGTTCTTTACAATTGGTTATTAAATTGCTTTAAATCCTATGAAAAGGTTTGATTTTTTGTCAAGTTTAGAATTATTCTAAATCATCATGCTAAGTTGGAATTGAGTCATAACTGAGATATTCCTTCTTAGATATATAAGAGAACTTGTTCCTAGGTAAGAAAGGTTTAACCTTTATTGAATTGAATGTGCCATTATTTCTTCCTTAAGACAAGTAATTCATTACACGTAACTGTAAAGGGTTATATAATCCTTAATTAAGAAATTAGGTTTGTTTACGATTTATCCCTCTTTACCTTGAAAGCAATAGATATTAGGCTGCAGATTTATATGTTCTTGAGACGTAACTGTAAAAGAACATTAGTTGAGAAACATTCATCCCTAGAGCTTTTCAACCATTTATATGCCACGTGATATTTATATATCCTGAGTCCAATGTGTATAAATAATGATCTGGAATACTTAGAACTACATTTTCTTCCATATATATTTGTTTGTTATTTGTTTTTATTTTAGTTTTCAATCAATATTGACAAATTGATTGCAAACTTCACAACCCTTCTCAAAACCTTTTTAACCTTCTTTCCCTTCTCTTTTTCAATCTATTTCTTTTTTCAGATTTGTACTATTTTAAATCATCTTTCATAGTCATCTAACTTAGTCCCTGTGATCGACCTTGAAATACTTGCTCTTATTGCGATTGATCCATACCCCGTGGGTTCGTTGCATTTTAGAGTAGATATTACGAGTTATAAATTTAAAGTAGACCGTTGTTTTACTACCCTGTGAATTTCTATCTCTTTTGATAGGGATTCATTGGGGGTAAAACCAGCGAACACACATGTTTTAACAAAATATTCATTTATTATTTTCATTAGGCCATACACACTATGTTCCACTTATTGGTGACATGAGCGGTCTTTCTGACCCTCACCTCTGTCCCCGTGTACCAATAGGAGTAGATCATATGCATCTCACCGTATACTTGTATGGGCTAGTTGTAAAGAACCTCTTCGTCCCATGTCAAGCTGAATCAATGATGTCATGACCTGTTATACATACACTTGGGTCTTAGTCAATAACTGGTAACATCATCCTACTCAAGTCCGTAGTTAATAGTTCACACTAGGTATGGGCCCGGTTTGGTTCAAACCGCCGGTTCGGCGGTTTTCAAACCGGCCCAAACCGCCGGTTTGGCAAACCGGCGGTTTAGGTTTCCGCCGGTTCAAGGTTTAGGTTTAGTTTTGTAAAAATAAAAAACCTAAACCGACGGTTTTAACCGGCCCAACCGTCGGTTCAAACCGACGGTTTGCGACGGTTTGATATTTAATAGGTTTTTTATTTTTTTTTAAAAAAAACTTTAAAACTGACGGTTTGGTTGGTTAAACCGTCGATTTTCAGTTTTTTAAATTATTTTTTTAAAAATAAATTCATTCCGACGGTTTTGCTTCTAGGCCGGTTTTTCACTTTTTTTTTTTAATAAACCGTAGCTAAACCGGCGGTTTAGGTTAACCGCCGGTTTTCACTTACTAGGTTTGGGTTTAGGTTTGGCCTTGGGCCAAACCTAAACCGGCGATTTGCAAACCTAAACCGGCGGTTTAGGTTTGCAACCCACCCCTAGTTCACACAACATAAACCCGTATCACATCACAAGCTAGCCAATGGAATGACACCTAAGTAAGTATCAATGACTTACTTCGATAAAACAAAATCAAAATCCAAAGGAACATCTCGATCCAAAACCGATCAACAAAACCCAAAACCTAGTCAATGTAAAACATATTCATCAATACGTTTTCAAGTTAAATGAATACATTTAAAATGTTCCTTTTTGGCATAAATTCCGAGTTGTAAAATATTTACAAAACCAACCAAGACTATTGTATAAATTACCAACGAGACTCTAACCTTACCCGAAATTACAAAAGACACATAATTAACCCCAATCAAATCAAACCAATCCTATGAGTATCCAAGGCCCTTTTTGATACGTAAATGTACACCAACCATGATCAAACCCTAAACAACATTCATCTACTCTAATTTCATCTCATTCTAGGGATCTACTAAGGAAATGAGGAAGTTTTACTCAATTTACTACAATGGCTAGAAGCAAGACTCATCGTGGTTGATCGACAAACAAAACAAGAAAGAAGAATGTATCCACAACTTGACCCCGACTTCCTTATTCATTGCTGCAAGAGTAGAAATTCCCTATGACCATAAGTCAGTGCAGTAGAAGAGGAATGAGAGCAGTGCATTACCAAGACTTTAATGGCAAATTCGGTTCGATGGATCCCGATAGCAAAGGAGCAAGGTGTGGTATATTGATCAACATTCAGATACAAATCAGGGGAAGGGTTTACAATATAGGTGGCTAGAAGAAGGTTGCAGAGGAATAGCACGATGAATGAGGAGAGGTGAGGTTGGACTCTCGATTTGCCCTTCCACATCCGAGATTCATGCAAGATTAGTTGAGAAAGGTGGAGAACATTAATTATATGATTAGATCTTTAATTAATTAGATTAAAATAATTCAGTTAAATTGAGTTTATTCAAACTATCACCTAATATAAATACCGTTATTTTTGATATGCGCCAAGTTTATTCTCGTATCGATATTTTCCATAAATAATATAATACCTCTCCACTCGAACATGTAACGTTCTCAAAGTGGGATAGGCGTCACAGCGCCAGGAACCCCGTCCAGGGACTCCATCGGGCTAAGATACTGTATATAATGATAAGGATAATAATGATATACACACTAGCAAGGCATAACTTGCCAAAGAAGCAAGATCAAAGGAAACCGAAAGACGTCCCATGACTTCAACCACAAACGGGTCCAAATCCGCAAAGTAAATAGTGTGATAACTAATAATCCGGACTTATAAACAATCTGATCCAAATGATGGAAAACAAAGCTAGGAACGCGTCCTAAAAAAACATGGCTATCCCAAAACAACCAACAAAACTCTCACTAGGGTTCCTGACCTCCATAATCCTAAACTATTCATGTACCTAATTATGTCAAAAACATAACCAGTCCCACCGTGGTGGGGTTAGTCTTCCACATAAACTAAGCCGATACATAAGCAAGGTAATATATATATATGAACGAGACATGAGTATAAGAATGTATATTATCACATGATCTTTAGAAATACTCAAGGAATTCTAAATAAGCAACATGCTTTATAACTCATCAAAAGTTTCAAAAGATCATAAGAACATGCATTGAAATCTCAAATCGACTTGAAAGGGTTCAAACTAGAAATATCTCAAAAGAATACACATAAATCAATTTAAAAAATTCAACTTAATATAACCTCAATAACTCGTAATCCAAAACAATAACACATAAATCCATACTAAATACTTATAAGCCAAATCGAATACTCAAGTGTATGAATAACGGGTCGCAGCATCACTGTCCATTCTCTCCCTAGAGATTGGGAGGTTCTCAGCGGCCATACCATACCGGTATAAGGTGAGGTGCATCGGATCCATTCCGGTTGGTATATGGAGACCGAGGCGAGTTTCGGGAGATTCTTGTGCTACAAAATAAGTTGAGCTAATAGAAGTGAATCACCTTAATCAGAGATAATAAAACGGTTTGAGTGCAACATGGATGTGTTTACTTTCCACTTTATATGTGTTTGTGCTTTAGCATATATTCTAACGCGTTGAATAGTTAGATAACGGTTTTATATCGTCTTATGTTAGACACACAACAGGTTAGGACATCTTTTGAGTGATCCGGAGTCGGTGGTCAGCCAGGTTTCCGTACGAGGTAGTCGGGACGCTGGGTTTCCTTTATTTGCATGAGACTAGACTCGTTTCTTTCTTTTGGATTCTAGATCTTATTGAGACGGCTGAACTTCGTTTCTGCACTTTACGACATCTGCATGTTTTTAAGACTTTATTCGGTTTTACTATGTTGTGCCTTGTGGAAGATCTAGAGATATTGTCGTCAATTTAGGGTTGGGACACACTGTGAGGTCCTAACCCGTGGCGCCCCGAGTTCCCAGAATTAGGTGTTACAAAACAGAGTTTTTCCTCGCAATTTAAATGAAACCTATCCAAAAATATATATATCTACTTAAACTACCAAAAACAAAACTTGTTTATCTAAATTTTACTATGATGTTGTATTATATAGAGGATCTAATGTTAATTTAGAAGAAATGAAATCATTCTAATGTAAGTCCTGTTTGTACAACATTGCTTAGTATTAATCCTTCATAACAAAACGCTTAAATTGGTCTTTAATTATATTGAGAGAAAATTTGCGAAACTACCGTCTTAATGAAGTATAAATTACTCACCTAGAAAATTCAAAGTATAAATTCAAAATAGATTTATTTTGGTTTAATTGTTTTCACGACGTCCAATTTACACAACTCAACGTAAATTGACTACGGTAAAAAAAAAAAAAAAAAAAAAACGTTAACGCAACCCCACTTTGTTAAAAAAACAATTCACAACAGTTGGCATGTATTACGAGATAAACTAAACTTTATAAATAATAATTAATATATAACTATATAATAATATACTAATGTTAATACAAATCATCTCTCGCACCAATGTTCCGCTCATACTAATTACATCACGAACGAACCGTGCCCAACGTGTTAATAACAACAAATGTAGGTAGAGAACGTAAAATGAAGAAATATTTGCTTCTATTTAGTTGAGAAAATCGTGTTTTTCAAATTCACAATACTTGTTTAACATCATTTATATTTACCGTCATCCACACAACGGGCACGGATCTCGTCTACCTAGAGGTGGATTAGGTTTGATTACCCACCCCATCATAAAATTATTTAATATATATATATAAAAGAATTGGTTCGGGTGAAACCAATTTTACAGAGAGTAATTAATGAGAACCTCTAAGAGTTGTTGATTTATAATAGATCAATGATTAAGATTGAATCGAAGCATTTAATTATAGTATGATATTATTTACCATACTCGAAATATACTATATACCCTTTTATGTTCATAGATTGTACGTTCAACTGTAAAAAAATTAAAATGAAAACTCATACAATAATAGTATGGTTAAAAAGGTATGTATGCACTAGTAAATATATAAAGGAATTCGTATACACAATAACAACATGACTAGAAAGATACATTTAATTTGCTTAAATATTACGTACATTTTATTTGATATACTTACTCTAGTAAATAAAATACATTTACAAATTAATCAAGTGATATAAATGACAAACTTTTTTAATTAAGATGAACGTTCATAAACCTTACATTCACTATTATACTTATTCCTAATTCATTTGATAAAAAACAATTGGTAAATGAGGAAAAAGATAGTCAAACTAGTTGTATGTCTTACATGAATGCTGCAAAAACACTAAGTGAGATGTTTATACATTAATAATAAAAAAGATTATTTAGAGTCAAATATGACAAAAATTAACTGAATTTTTAAAGTGAGTGATTGTCCTCCCAATAATTTAGTTAACTATTTATCCTATTTGTAGTTAGAAGGTAAGAAGTGAGAGAATGAAAATTAGTGATGAAAGGAGATAAATTCTATAATGGTTTTTGTGAGGAGAACAATTGGTACAATTTATTATTGGACAGTGTTAGTTATCCGATTCACCCTTTTAAAAATAATGAATATGTCATCTCTTTGACTGATGTTCCTCACATACTAAAGGCATCACAATCAAGTCATGCACAACGTGTAAATAACGATAAATGTAGATAGTAAACGCAAAAAAAAAAAAAAAAAAAATAACAACAACAAATGTTCCGCCCATACTAATGACATCATAACCAAAATCGAAATTGTATCCCCTCAGTTCCCGAAGTATGTATAATATATTTTTATGTTTATTGTCCTTCACACAATAACAAAGTATAAAGATATAATTTTGTATATATTTTAAAGTATATAAGAGAACTATATAATAGACATATTTTTGTTGCTCTATAACCTTTTTACAAACCTCATTTTTACCTCCTTCTATCTTGAACGAGTAAAGCTCCAACTACAAGCATAATGGTTGTTGACGGTCCATATTTGCATTGTGACTATTGAGATTCCTTTTTACACTATCAACTAGACATGGGTCCGGTTTGGGGCAAATCGCAGAACCGACAAACCGGCCCAAACCGACAAAGCGGCCCAAACTGCCGGTTTGGCCAAACCGTCGGTTTAGGTTTTGGGGGTTTATGGTTTATGTTTAGGTCTAGTAAAAAAAATCTAAACCGGCGCTTTGAACCAACCCAAACTTCCGGTTTGAACCGACCCAAACTGCCGGTTTTGGCATTTGTTTTAAATTTTTCTAAAAAACATCCAAAACGGCGCAAACCGGCGGTTTGAACAACCCAAACCGCCGGTTTAAGCGCTGAGCGCAACGACTATAATGTCGTTGCGCTGAGCCCGCCAAAGGCTATATTAATATAGTCGTTGGTGGACCCCACTTGAACGGCCATATGGCCGTTAGAAGTGGATTCTTAAGAAAATTTAAAAAAAATTAAAAAAATCCTAACACTACCTATTCCTAATTTCCTAGAAATACCCAAACCCATCTTTCTCTAAATCTCACACCAACTACATCTCATATTTCTCAACTCTCCTATCGTCTTTCTCGAATTCATCTCGCGTAATCTCGTATTCTCCTAATTGCAAACCCAAGTGACCACTTTGCCTCTTCTCAATTCTTCCCTAGCACCCAAGAAAGTGAAACTCAAATGCCCGATGATCTTGTAAACACCGAAATGCCACTACGACGACGTCTCCCCCCACCGAAAGTGCTTACATCCGATATTTTTACGAAGCATTACAAGAAGAGGGAGCCGGTGAACGAGTATTGTCAAGTTTCAAGCAACTATTGTCCAAAGGTGTACAAGTGGAGGATCAAGGGTGGTTACTGGACCTTGAAAATGCACATGAAAAGCGTCCATCCGTAGAAGCTAGGGATATCACGGGGACAATCACAGTTGTCCCACAGGTTTGCATCTTCTTCCCCACAATCTCCTTTATTTACGTATAACCATAGTGAAAAAAGTCTAGGATTAGCCAATGTTATATGTTCTCATGCATTTCCATTTTCTTATTCCGAATATGAAGAAGTTAGAGCATATAACACTAAATATCTTCAACCTTTTTTAAGTTTCGTCCCGAAACTTAAAATTAAGAGGATCGTCTAGATAACTCTAAAATCTCGAGGGCATACCTAAAAACTATCCATACATGTGTTATCACCTCTCATCTCTTATCATAGAAGTACATATCACATAAGAACCACAAAACCACACAAGTATGTAGACACATAAGCACCAAAGCACGCAAATCACATAAGCACATAGATCGACGACTAATTTGTCGGCTTGAAGTCGCAACTAGCCAAGCCTAAGGTTCCGGGTAGGTACTCTTTCTCTTATCAATTTTCTGTGTGATCTCGTTCTCTTCAAGTCTAGACCAACGATCAACAACATCATGGTAAGTTTCTAGCACAAATGTCTCGGATCTTAATTACTCTTGGATAATATCGGATGCTTCAACAAGATGGTTCCAACTCAGGGTTCTCTTTTCCTTAGAGTCAAAACGTCACTTCTAATTGGGAAAGCATCTTAATCACCTTATATGGACCTCAATTATTAACTCCATGGTGTCCTGTCAGTTATCTAGGACGAAAATCTTAGGCATCTAGTGGGACTCTACTATGTGCCTAATGCTCTCTTTTGAGGAGATAACTCACTTGGTCATATTTTTCTAAAATGGAAAGATCTCACTATTGTCAATTGATCATTACCCCTCATTTGTATTGAATCTTCGGTTAAGTTGTACTCTTGAAAAAAAATCCACAGGGATATTATGTCATCATCACTTCAAAACTATATGTTGCGGTGGTTAAACTCATTTCTTGATATCTGAAGTTTTCCTTTTCACTTGTTAACTTGTCCACGTGGATTTCCAAACTTAGCCACAATGATTTTACCCGTCTACTAATATATCTTCTTCTTTTTTTCAACTTAGTTCCACTCAAATAGGAAGCCTTAGATGTACATGAGCCCTTTCCTAAATTGTCCACGTGTTGAAGAAGTCAACCCGCATCTACATTTATAAAAACATGAATTCTCTCTTTGGCCATGAAGTAACTTCAACTCCGAGTTCTTTTGATTCTTCACCCTTGAACCCACACCTTGTTTCATTTTCACTTTAATGATTTAACCACAAATGCTATCTCTTGGAATTATCTGGGGACTCTAATCTTAGGCATAACGCCACTTGACCGAACAAGACAGGATGATACTTCCACTTCGTTAAGGCAGTAACCTCCAACTTGATAGTGTAGTACTCGATACGGCTGTTGAATTGATGTTTCCTCCTTTGTGGAATTGTTGGACATTTAAAGTTTCTTTGAATCCACTCAAATGACCTCAGACTATTTGTTCCTAGTGCGACCTTTAACTTTGTTCGACTTGAATTGACTTGAAAATTCTTCTCTATTTTGAACCTCGTTCTTATTTCCATTAATATCCTCTTGTAGTCATCATACTCTACTCTTCTGACATGGACGCTCTTCCGGTAGATTCGAATGTGTTTCAAGTGTTTATCTCAGTAGATCATGATGCATCAACTGACATAATCCGGGCATGATATCCTTGTATAGATACACCTTGGAGCCTACCCATATGCTATTAAAGGAACGATGATCGCATCATACTAGCTTAACTAATAAACCTAACACAACCGTCCAAAATCTCTAACTCTATTGTGTAACCTAATATATAATATATTACTATAAGTTCATACTATATCTCACATATAAAATTAAGCTGCAGAGATCCACGGAGAGCGATGGTGGTCCGACGTACTACTAACCCAACATCCCGACTATGTACATGATTTTTAAAACAAAATTCATTTTAAATTTTCAGACCCCTTTCGGGTTCTGTTTATTTTCTACATTCAGTCTTTTCTGTTAGATTGCAAGTGAATCACCTTAATCAAAGTTAATAAAACGTTTTGAGTTCAACATGTTGATGTGTTTACCTTCCGCTTTTATATGTGTTTGTGCTTTAATATAATTTATAATGCCTTGAGTAGTTAGCTAGCAGTTTATACCGTTATGTTGTTAGCCTTTCTTGTAGGATAAGAAAGTTGCAGGGTGATCCGGAGCGGATGGTCAGTCGAGTCCATGTACTCATTTAGATCGGGAGATGTTCTTTTCTCTTTTGCATTCATATAAGATGGTTTAGAGTCGTAGGATGTTGTAGTTACGTTTAAGGTTGTCTCATGTCATGCATTCACGACTTTAATATTTGTAATAAGTTTTTCATTTGTTTTATTTACATTTGTGCCTTGTTGTAAGATCTAATGAAATTGTTTTCAAGGTAGGATTGAGACCCATTGTGATGTCCTATCCCGTAACATCCTAGGTTTCCGAAATTTGGGATGTTACACCAAATGCATGGCCAACCCATGCTCCTCCCTTACTCGGTTGCGTCCGATTTCCTCTCGCCGGCTCCCACCGTCTCTTACCCAGATTGGCCTAATTCCTTGCCGGCTGCTCCACCTCAAGCGCCTAGTTTTCGTTCGTGACTAGGCGGGATCTTCTCACATGGCACCTGCACTGGGCATCGATGATGAAGATCTTGACCTCACCTTAAAGCTCTAAATAATAATATATCCAAAAAAAATAAGACTTGTTTTTATCAAACATGTCCTATGATGTTATATTATAGGATGATTAGGATCTAATGTTAACGTAATTAGAAGATGTGTAATCATCCTAATGTAAGCTGGGTTCGTGCAAGTAGAGCTAACTTTGCTTAGTATGAATAACCTAATGTTTATTTTGGTCTTTAATTATATCAAGAGAAAATTTTGTGAAAATGAAATACTTGCATTATCTATAATTTAATTTTCATTAAGTATTGTATACTAATCAAACGTCCATATTAATAAGTATGAACTACTTATCTAATTGTAAATTTATTTTACTAAAATCGAAAATGCATTCAACATATTGTTACTCCTCTAGCGATGATGCATTTAGTTTTATCTACTCAAATTGTAATTAGTAACAAAGTGAGGGAAACAAATGTTAAATATGAAAAAAAAAATTTAGCCATTTCATTTAGTTCACAATTTTTACCTCAATTTGTTACTAATTACACCGTTGTTGCTCAAAACACTCAGTGAGATGTTTATACTTTAATAAAAAGGTTAATCAGAGTCAAATAAAACAAAAATTAACTGAATTTTATAAATAATGAATACGTCTTCTCTTTGACCGATGTTGCTCACATACTAATGAAGCCATGCACAACGTCTTGTAGGTAGTAAACGCAAAAAAATTAAGAAACAACCATAAATGTTCCACCAATACTCATGACATCACAACCAAAATCGAAATCGTATTTCCTCATCTCCCTATGTGTAATATATTTTTATATTTATAATCATTCACACAAAATACAAAGTATAAAAAAATAATTTTGTACATATAATAATAATAATAATAATAATAATAATAATAAAATTCAACAAATGGTTTAATGGGTAGTGAAGACTGAAGAGTACCTCCTTTCTCTATCTTGAACAAGTATAGTCCAACTTTCAGCATAACCGGTCGTTGACAATTCGTATTTGCACTATAGCCATTGCCATTCTGTTTTAAACGCCAAGTATCAACGGCCATTTACGGTTTATAATTGTATTGTCAACAACAATAAACAATTCATAAATACATTGTTTATAACGTCTGACAGTATCTACAACCGTTGATAATACAAAAATCGTAAAAGAAAAAAATTGAAAAAAAATAAATATAGTTTTTTCGGGAAAAAATTTAAAAAAGTTAAATTCAAAAATTAATTAAGTGGGTGGAAATTAAATGAGAAAAAATAGGTGGTTAGATTTTCAAATTTAATCAAACTTGGTTAGTTAAAAAATTAAGTAAATATGCTTTATACCCATACTCAACCGCTGTAAAATTCAGTCACTATATATAACCTTTATTGATTGTGATGTTAAGAGTTTTAATACCGAGTTACAAGACCGGTCCACTATATGAACCTTTGTTAAAATACTAGAAAATAATAAATTAATAACTTTGAATTCAAAAAATAAAACAAATTTGAAAAATGATTGAAAAGAGTATAAATTAACAAAAATAAATATGTATCACAAATATTATAGTTTATTTACGACTTTAGTAAACAAATACAAGGCCTTCATTGCCCATCAATGGTTATGAAATGGAAGAAATTTGAGCGTTTTGCAAAAAGAGAAGGAAAGAATAATGGCATCATTAGAATATACATCGAAATAAGCTAAAACACAATTTATCCAATGAAATTATCAAATATTATCAAATTTTGGAGTAATACTTATGAAAAAAGCTAAAACACGTTGTTATTATAAGCACATACACACTTTACCAAAAAAAAAAAAAGCACATACACAAAAATCTAAAACACTTATGTATTTAATATAATCATCTAACTTATGGTACTTTTATATGAAAATTTATCGAAATATTGGATAAGTTAAGATCCTGTTGGATAATGAAGAAAGATCAATAAAAAGAACACTGTAAGTATTTATACGAATAAAAAAGTTACAAAAAGAAAAGGAAACGAAGTGACATCATTATTATACATATATAATTATATATCGACAAAACACTAAGGTATTTTAAAAAAGGTCATCTAATTATGGTATTTTTATATACAATTATTGATTTAGGTAGGGTAAGCTACGAGAATCGGAGTAAAGAAGAATGACCAACAAAACGAACAATGTTATTACAGACAAAAAAGGTAAGAAAAGAGAGGTGACGTTGTTGTTGAAATGTTATACATATACCGACGAAAAGCTAAAACACTAAGGTATATAATAAAATCATCCAAATTATGATACTTTTATATGCACAACTTATAGAAATTTCGAAATTTCAGGTTGGGTAAGATGTAAGGTTTAGAATAATGAAGAAAGACCGACAAAAAGATCAATGTTTATACGGACAAAAAAAGTTACGAAAAGAAAAAAAAGAAGATAAGTGACGTGGTCGTTACACATATATCGACAAAAAACTAAAATACTAAGGTATTTAATAAAATCATCTAAATTCTTTTACTTTTATCAAAATTTGAGGTTGGGAAGATATAAGGATCAGAATAAAGAAGAAAGACCGACAAAAACATCAATGTTAATACAAACAAAAAAAAATTACGATAAGAAAAAGGAAAGACAAGTGATGTAGTTGCTATTACGTAAACCGACAAAAAGCTAGAACACAGGGGGGAGGAAAGGACAATGTAAGTACTTGATACCGACAGAAATGTTATGCACATATCGAAAAAAGTTAAAACAATAAGGTATACAATGAAATTATCCAAATTATTGCACTCCTATATGAAATTCAACCAAAATTAGGGTATGGAAAGTGAAAACTCTTCTAGTAAATACTTTCTCAACAACAAACCGCAAAATGGCTTGCATCATCGGTTGTCTCGAAGGAGCCTCTGGTTTCTCTTCTCTAGTTTTCTACTCATCCTCGTTATAAATACTCATCGCAGTGTATTTACTTCCTTCACGCGAACAATCAATTCAAACCTCAATCTCGATAACATCTTACGTACGATCAATCGACATGGCCAACGAAGGTGCAGCGGCGGCGGAGCAACTTCCCACCGGAGCTAACAACGAAAATGCCCGAGTTTTCGCATGCTACACTTGCGGCAAGACTTATCGCTCGGTGCAAGCGCTCGGCGGTCACCAAAACGCTCACCGCACCGAGAGGTTTGCTATGAAACGACGCCAAATCGAAATGAAACGACACGTTTCAAGGCAACCGACTCTCCTTCCCCGCTCGAGTTGGCCCGATATCCTTCCGGCCGGTCAGCCACCCGCCGTCCATGACCCGGTCATGATGGCGGGTCCGTCGAACGTGGGCCCTGCGATCGATCTCGGTGGTGAAGATGTCGATGAGGATCTTGACCTCACCCTGAAGCTTTAAGTTAGGTTAGCTTCTAGGAGAGAATAAGTTAACTTGGAAGAAGCCTTGTTAATTGCTTTTTTTTTTGGTAAGGAGCCTTGTTAATTGCTATGTTAGTATAATATCGTAATATAATGTAAGTCGTGTTTTGGTTTTCTGAAAAGAAATGTAAGTCGTGTTTAATCGAAACTGGTTTTAGTTTAGTGATCGATGTTAAGAAAATTAAACACCTACAATTTTAATACCTTTAATTTTTATTAAAAATTGTATAATATTAATAATTAAAACCACCATATTAATGTAGTATAAATTAACCGCCCATATACAATCAATGTGTGTGTTTTTTTACCATAAAATGTGTGCAATTTTAGTGCAGGAAGGGTTCAATTCAAACAGATTTTCATGTATGGAGGAGCAGTGTATTTATTAAAATATGATTCGTTTGTTAATAGAATATAAACTAACGTTTAATATTTGAAAGTGCACTGTTTAATGCACTATTAGTGCATGTAATATAAACTTAGAGGATATTCAAAATAAGAAAATTATAATTTTTTCTTGGAAAAAAAATCGTAATTGTTATAATTTTAATTATAAAATTTTCTACTAACAGTACAACATTTTTTTTTGATTTAGTTCATATATTTTTGCATTATCTGTTAGTTCATTTTTTTTCCTTCACTTTTTTTTGGTTAAAGGGGAGGATCGGTGCCTCCGCGCTTTTATTGAAAGGAAAAAAGGGTTAAGTAGTCATCAAACGGGCGATAGCTCGACCCCTTACATCAGCATTAATAATTCTTATAATACCCTCGGGAGGGTCACTCAATACATGAAAACCCGTAAGAAAATTAAACGCAAAAAAAGCTAAAAAATCCGCAGCGCAATTAGCTTCGCGGTAAACATGACGAACTTGGATATTCCAAGATCTACGCATGTAGCCTTGGCACCTATGTACCAGGCTGGAAGGGGGTGACAACGAGACAAATTCTTATCAAGGAGAGTAGTTGCAAGGAGTGAATCCGTCTCCAGAATCACGTTCCTCACACCACTATCCCACCCAAACTCGAGTCCATGTAGGATACCCCATAGCTCAGCCATGGGTACCGTACACATGCCAATATTATGAACAAAGCCTCGTTGCCAACGCCCCGACTCATCTCTAACCAGACCTGCTGCCGTGGCACGATTAGAGTTATTAACCGCACCGTCCGCGTTAATTTTTAACCACCCAGTCGGCGGGGTATTCCATTCCACATTGACCACACTCTTGGATCTTGTATCAACCTGATTCTCTCTAGCTTTCCACGCTTTGCTGTAGCTCAAGGCTCTCTCAATGACTTGCTTGTGACAATACGGGGGTCTTCTTCCTCCTTGGAAAATAACTTCATTCCTCCACCTCCAAATTTGCCAAAGAGACTTTGCAAACAAATCTTTCCACACTACAAAAATATCGAAATTAGAATTGCAAAGTAGGTTACCTCTGATCCAGCATGCGAAAGGTAGGGTGAAGAAATCTCTAGTAAATTTCTCTGCTTCAACCCCGTTTTGTTGAGGTGTTCTAGGAGCTGAAAAATTGTGAGAAATTCCATATTTCGCACAAAATAAATCAAAGTTTGATTGATCAAATTCTCTACCATGATCACTTCTAATAGAAACGATTGGTAGGTTTTTCAAAGTTTGTAACTCCTTACAAAGTTTCGAGATGTAAAAAAGTGCTTCCGATTTATCTTTTAAAAAGAAAACCCAAGTAAACCGAGAATAATCATCAACTATGACAAGAATGTATTGCTTGCCTTTAGAAGATTTGACACGCATAGGTCCACAAAGATCCATGTGTAGAAGCTCGAGAGGTCTAGTAGTACTTACCACTTGCTTCTTTTTGAAGGAGCTACGAGTATGTTTACCTCTAGAGCAAGCATTGCATAGATCATCTACCTTGAATTTTAGATCAGGAAGACCTCTTACAAGATCCTTTGATTTGAGTTTTTGAAGGGTATGCATGCTGATATGACCAGTCGTCTGTGCCATAGTCTTAAGTCGTCTGATAAGACCTTGAGGCATTTCAGATTTGTACCTGCAATTTGATCAGTATTTACAGCATATATATTGTTATCTCTATAAGCCGTTAGGACCAGATCTCCTGTCATTTCATCTCGAACTTCACACTTCTTTTTGTTGAAGCTAACACAATTCCCTTTATCACAAAGCTGAGAAACACTGAGAAGGTTATACTTCAAGCCATCCACCAAATAAACATCTTTAATATTATTATTTGGATCAAAACCAATGTTACCGATACCAAGGATGTCGCCTTTTCCTTTGTCACCAAGAGTTATAGTGCCAGTGGTTTGCTTCTTTAGATTTTCGAAAAGAGATTCTTTTCCACTCATATGTCTTGAGCAACCACTGTCCATTATCCCCTTTTGATCCTTTGTCTTGGTGATATCCTGCAAAACAGAAAATCAACCTTTCCGGCTTGACCAATAGACAGATTTGGATCCATTATGAGGGTAGACCATATTAGGTAGCCTAGTCCCTTTAGGAACCCATATGTGTTTTATCCGTTCATTTAAACGTACAGGAAAAGTATTTCTAATGATGTAGGGATCCGTTCTCCTATAAGGACACGTTTCCTTTACATGTCCCTTTTTACAGCAAAAGAAACAAGTAGGAGATCGCCAACTTCCTTTTGCCTTAACGAACATAGTAGTAGGTTTTGCAGGAAAATTCCTGTTGTATCCTATACCACTTCGGTTCAAGGAAAATTGTTGTTCTCCAAGCATCTTGTCAAGAGTAGCTTTGGATCTAGTAAATTGCACAAGGGCTATTTGCTGTTCTTGACATTTTTCAGAAAATTTCACTTTTTCAATCTCTAAGTCAGTATTACATGCCTTAAGAGATGAGAGGTTTGCCTTTAGTTCGGAATTTTCCGATCGTAAGGCCTTGACCTCAGTGTCAAGATCTGATTGTATGCTGTCAAGATCTTGAACTTTCAGTGATAACATTCTTATGCAAGTTTCCTGATCCTTTAGCTTTTCTTTCAAAATGTTGATTCTTTGCTGTAAATTTCTTCATTAGAAATCATGTTTTTCAGCACTTCTGATAAAACAGCAGTAGGACTAGATATAAGACCTCTTACCATTCCATCTAGATGTTGATCTTGGTTCTTATCAGTTTTTGCAATAAGACATAAGTTTGCATGATCATCTTCATAATCTGAATCACTTGATGAGTCTGAATCGCTCCATGCTGCTATCATGGCTTTCTTGCTGTATTCCTTTTTCTTGAATTTGTTTCTCTTCTTTTGAGGACATTCTTTAACAAGATGATCTGTTTTACCACATTCATAACAGTTTAGAACTCGATTCTTTTTTAAAGGGTTTGAAGACTTACCTTTATATTTAGACGATTCAGCATATTCTTTGTTCGAGAATTGTTTTTTCATCTTCAATATGCGAGTCAGCCCTCGTGTAATAAGAGCAAAAGGATCTTCATCGTCATTACTGTCAGAATCTTCCATTGGTTCCTCTTTCTTAGCCTTGAGTGTCAGATTCTTTATGTTTGTGGGCAATTCCCCATCGTCCTCATTGAGGATCATTTCATGGGTAATTAATTTGCCCAGCAAATCATCAAGAGCTAGTGTCCTAAGGTCTTGTGCTTCTTCTATAGCAGTTACCTTGGGACCCCACTTTACTTTGGGCAAGCATCTGAGTATCTTTCTAACTTTTTCTTCATTTTCGAAAGTCTTTCCCAATGAATCAAGGTTATTAATGATCTCTGTAAAACGGGTGAACATTATTTTGACTGATTTATCTGGGTTCATTTTAAACAATTCGTATTGTCTAAGAAAGATACTGATTTTGGTCTCTTTGACCTGGCTGGTTCCTTCATAGGTAACTACTAGTTTATCCCAGATTTCCTTGGCGGATCTGCACGATGATATACGATTAAACTCATCAGTACTTAATCCACAATACAATAAGTTAATGGCTTTGTAATTTTTAGCCACGCTTTCTAGATCGGTCTGAGTGAATTCTGCTTCTGTCTTGTTCACTCTTGTATTATTGGGACCATCCCTCGTGGGTGTATTAGGTCCACGCGTAATAATATGCCACAACTCCAAATCTTGATCAATGATAAACATTTGCATCAAAGATTTCCAGTGCATGAAGTTGTTCCCAACAAAAAGAGGTGGTCGTGTAATGATTCTTCCTTGACCGAAGCCTCCTTGACCTTCACCTTCCATGATAAGCCTCACAGATAATAATATCTAAGAAAAGTGAGTTAGGCTCTGATACCAATTGAAGTGCGGAATAGGCAGATAAACAGTTAACAAATACTCTAGAAGGGGGGGGGGGGGGTGAATAGAGTATGGAATCTTTTCGCAATCTCAGAAAAGGTAAGACCTTATCAAGATGAGGTAAGACCTTATCAAACAGAGATAAGATCTTATCAGATGCTCAGAGATTGGAAACGAATAAAACAGTAAATAAAGACAAGAAATAGAAGATAGATAAGAGTAAAGAGCAGAAGTAAAAGAGACACGCGATATGTTGACGAGGTTCGGTCTCAAGTTGACCTAGTCCCCGCCTAGGGTTATCCAACCCTAGGATTGTAAGTAGCTTTATTTCTCTTCTTCTTCCGATGAGCTCCAAATACAACCTTCAGAAGAACTTCCCTCTTCTAAACTCAAAAGCCTTACACTTCCTATCTAGCAACTCAAACACTCAAGAGAAAACAAAGTCCTACTGATACCGAAGTATCTTACAAGTTTGGGTAGAGAGTAACCCTTTGTATGATTCTAGATGAATTGTACTATGACGCTCAAAGAAGATCTCACACACTCAAAGTGATAAAACACTCAAGCTTGAAAGGTGAGATCGATGCTTTGGGAGATAAGAAAGTAGATGGTTCTTGTGTACGCTTGGGATCAAGTTATGTATCATGTCATCTTTCTTGTCTCCTTATATAGATACGTCCATCATCTTCAAACAAAACGAACGTTGAGAAAGATCTTGGGCAGCTTGAGATTTGTTACAAAAAATCCGATCGTTTGATTGAATCTTGATATCTTGATTTGTTGCAATCTGGACGTTGAGAATTGATTTTCCAATGGCTGAAAATCCGTTCAATACAGTTGCAGTAAATCTGAATTTTTTAAGATTATATTGGCTGAAGATTTTGTTCAAAGATTTGTTTAAACTAAATCAAAGATTTTGTTCAAATCAAATTCCTTGAAAATCTCAACAACCTTAACAAAATTTGACTTAATATATTTGGTTAGAAAATCAAACCAAATGTAAAATCCAGCCTATAAGAATATTGTTAGCCCAATAAAATATCGGACTAAACTAAATAAGCTCATTCGAACTAAGCTACTTGAGCCAGTTTCGGTAAGGTCTTACCAAAACCAGTAAGGTCTTACCAAAACCTGGAAACCAAGGTTTTGGCTTTCATCAACCGGTAAGGCCTTATTGACCATTAATAAGGTCTTATCATCAAGGTGGAGTTAACAATATGTTCTTGAAAAGGTTGAAATCGATTTCAATAACCCCCTCGTAGCTCATAAGTAAGTCTATCGCAAACCTGACATTATACAAGCCCGACCTTGAGTAACCCCAACTGAGCTAGTCTTTTCTCTCCGAGTCGAGACTAATGGCCGCAATCTGTAAAAGTGTTTGATCTGGGAGTACCTGTTGGAGCATATCCCACTTCCAACCCCTAGCATCACACCAGTAATCGCTCACCGTCCGGTTCCTTGATTCAATATCAATGGCGCTCAAAGCGCATGTTTCCAAGTAGTCGTTACCGATCCATTTGTCCCTCCAAAAGTGAGTATCCTTGCCATTTCCAATGATCCAAGTGGCCCCCATGACTATTACCTCTATGATGGTACTCTCAATACCCCTCCAAGATGGAGAAGGAAAACCGTGTCTCACGCCTGAACTCTTGATATATTTAGCTTTCAGAACATTAACCCAAAAGCAGTTACTATCTGTGAGTAACTTCCAGCTTAACTTCCCTACTAAGGCTTTATTAAGTACCTTTATTGGTGCAATGGCCAAACCTCCCAGCTTTTTAGGCTTACAAATTTTCTCCCATTTAACTGAATGCATTTTACGCTTATCGATCGTATCTCCCCAGATGAAGTCTCTGCACAACCTATCAATGATACTGCAAGTACCACTAGGAATCAATAATGTTGACATCGTGTAGATTGGGATAGAAGCCAACACTGCTTTAGTCAACGTGATTCTTCCCGCCATACTCAGATGTCTTCTTCTCCACCCTGCAAGATGATTCTGAATTTTACTAAGTAAGGGAGCAAAGTTGCGTTCATTGAGTCTTCCTTTAAGCATAGGGACACCTAGGTAATCACCAAACTGATCTGAGATATTGATCCTACACTCTGCAAATATCGATCTCTTCAAGTCCTCTCCAACATTCGGCGACACAAACAGACGAGATTTAGCTATATTAACCTTTTGTCCCGAGGCCTCACAGAAGCTGTTAATTACGTCCATCACCACCTGTTGGTTTGAAGCTTCCTATTCTTAAGTAATATTTATAAATATACAAATTTTTTAAGTATATGTTTTTATTGTGTTAGTTCAATTTTTTTTAACTATTATTTTATAAAAAAGTAGTTAAAACATTTTAAATTTTATATTATTTGGTCCATCTTTTACTTAAACCTTACAAAAATTGTAAAGTTATAATTTAAACTTCGTATCGTCCTTTTTAGTGTAATACAATTTATGCAAATGTGGAAAAATAACAAAAAATTAGGAAAGGTATAAAAACACTACTCCTTCTATTTTTCAATAGATGTCGTTAGGGTAAAAAACACAGATATTAAGAAATTTAAAATTTAAAATTATAATACTTAATGATGTATAATAATTTTTAAAAAATTGTATAAAAACGATGGTATGATATAAAGAGTTGTATGGTAAGATATGAAATAGTGTTTTAAAAATAAAAATAATAAATAAAAAGATAATTAAATTTATATTTGTAAAAGGTTTTAGTTTTAATAACACTTATAAAGCTAAATATTTTAAATCGAAATTTTAGAGTTTAAATGAGAAGTATTGGTAATTAGTATCAATATGAGGGGAAAATGCCAATAAAGAAAAAAAGGAAAACATAACTATTGCGTCGTAGTATGCTAGAGGGTAGCTTGGGATATCTAATTGTGATTTTTGTTAAATTCGAATTGAACTTTTGGTTAAAAGTTGAAACTTAAGATCATTTTTTGTTATTTTATTATTATTCTTTATTATTTAGGAAAAAACACCTGAAATAGGGTAGTTTGATAAAATATACCCAATAGGTTTACCATACGTACTACGCTAGTAGCGTAGTTCGTACGCAGTAGTGCAGTACTACACTATCGCTGTCAATCGGATTGTATAGGAAAAGATTTATAAAAAAATAAAATAAAATAAAATGTTTTTTTTCTGGTACCATTTGACTTGACTCATAAAGCACTGTGTTAAGTAAATCAACCTCCAACTGCATAGAAGCACACGTGCTTTAATGTGATGTCATCATCTATGACTCAGTCAGGTTCTTGCGGCGGGATGTCGTCATGTGGGTAAATATTTATTTCACAATATTAATTATTTGTATAAATAACTTTCCTTGTTGTATAAGAAATTATTGAGTATTTGAAGAAATTATTGAGTTTTGTTTTATATAGATATGTTTTAAGAACTTATAGTTGTAATGATATATTTTCAGAATATAATAATTTAGGATATAATGATATTTATAAGTTTTTTAAATTATATAAAGTGGATTGAAATAATAAGTATGAATTTTATGGAGGGTGGTTATGTGGTCCGAAAATTTTTGGTATCTTATTATAGGGTTTATTTGACAAATTCGAATTATTGAATTATTGTACTCAGGTTATTTAAGGAGATTATTTTAACATAAAAATAATTTAAATACACCTGGATTATAACTTATTAAAGAAATTATTAAAGAATAATAACCCGTAGAATAATCTACGTGAACGGACCCTAATTATTTTTATGTATATAGTAGTATTATGTATTTTCATGTTTTTTTTTAAAATGCTCTTCATTCAAGTTTTTATTTGATTTACATTTTTTAATTATTATATTTGTTGACCGTACACATGTGTCCGGATTTGGATATTTTTTGGAGAACCAAAAGTATAATGCCATCACTTGAACTAACAACATTTATCGTCAAAAAAGTATCCGTATAACGGTTTTCACGTGTCCTTAACTTTCTATGACGTCGCATTTTGTGTTTAGTTTTCTATGACGTCTCACTTTCAGTGATTTTTACTCGTTATATCACGTGGTCTAGTTAGATTATCACTTCATTTATGTCAATGTGTTTTTATTTTTACTGTATTATTTGTAGTGTATAATATTATTGATTTATACTCTCTTTTTTCTTTGTTAGAAGAATGTTTTATACTATTCTCATATCTGATCACGCTTTTATTATAGAATAAAAATAACTAAATAGTAATCACTTGAAAGTCGGATAATCCGAGTCACATGTTATAAGTCTTGGGTTGTGTCAATATATATGCTACAATACATCCTTAAAGTATCTTAAAAAGCATATACCTTAGAGATAGAGTAGAAGTGACATGCATCAAAGTTTGACATTTGTTTGTTAACAATATTAGAGAGACATTTGTCGATTCTTTACATATTGACTGTTGTTTAAAGTCTTTATATATTAGAATAAGATGAATTCATATTGGTTATATATTAGAAATTTTACCGTACGTAAAAATTGGATAAATTTAATTTAAAAGTAACATAGTTCTTGAGGTAAAATAATATATTATTTAACATTTTTTTAATACAAAAATAAGAGTATAAGAAAGGTCAACATCTAGAAATTGACCATTCTAGAGCATCCTTTTAGATGAGGTCTTCAACGTCCCGCGAAATGCTCCCGCCACCCGTATTCGAACAATAATCGAGATGTACGAGTTTATCTGCGATAACGTTGATTTTCCTAAAGACATGTTAAACTCTTTTATTTAACATTTTATACTTTGTATCTTTGTGACGATAAATATAAAAATGTATTATACATACTTCGGAGCTGAGGAAATACGATTTCAATTTTGATTGTGATGTCATCAGTATGGGCGAAACATTTGTTGTAGTTTCTTAATTTTGTTTGCGATCACTAACTACATGCATCGCTATTAATACTTTGTGCATGGCTTGATTGTGATGCCATTACTATCTGAGCAACATCGGTCAAAGAGATGACATATTCATTATTTAAAAAATTCAGTTAATTTTTGTCATATTTGAATCTAATTAATCTTTTTATTAAAGTATAAACATCTCACTGAATGTCTTTGTGGCATTTTCTGTAAGACATTCAGCCACTTTGACGATGGTAATTGGATTCAATGTGTAATTAGCAACAAATTGAGGTTAAAATTGTGAACTAAATAAATTGTCTATCTTTTTTCCTTATTTAACATTTGATTTCCTCATTTTGTTACTAATTACAATTTGATTATAGATAAAACTGAATGATGAGTAAAAATATGTTGAGTACTTTTTCGATTTTAGTAAAATAAAACTACATTGAATTTTATAGATGAGTAGTTTGTACTTTAATTTCATTAATATGGATGTTTGAATAGTATACAATGTTTAATAAAAATTAAATTATAGATAATGCAAGTACTTAATTTTCACAAAATTTTCTCTTGATAAAGCCAAAATAAACATTAAGATATTGAGATTCATACAAAGAAAGTTAGCTTTACTTGCACGAACCCAACTTACATTATGATGATTACACTTCTTATAAGTTAACATTAGATCCTATAATATAACATCATAGGACATTAGGACATGTTTGGTAGTTCTAGTTTTTTGGATATATTATTACTTAATTAGAGCTTCAAGGTGAGGTCAAGCTCTCCATCATCTTCTTCATCTGGCTTGAGTGCAGGTGCTAACCGAGAAGACCCTGCCGAGTCATGGTCAAAGGAAGGCTGACTAATCGGAGCAGGAGCAGCAGGCAAGAAATCGGGCCAATCCGGGTAGGAGCCGGCGGGAGCCGGCGAGAGGACCTCAGAGGAAGCGGCCGGGTAAGGGAGGATCATGGGTGGGCCATACATTTGGCGTCTCAATTCGATTTCACGGCGCTTCATATTAAACCTCTCCGTCCGGTGAGCGTTCTGGTGGCCGGCGAGTGCCTGCACTGATCGGAACGTTTTGCCACAATTTGGGCAAGTGAAAACTCGGACATTGTTGTTGTTAGTGTCGACGGGAAGTTGCTCCGGCACACCTTCGTTGGCCATGTATGTTACGTTTGAGGGTTTGTTTTGTGGGTTTACGTACGTTACGTTTGATGAGCAAATAGAGGTAAAATGAGTGTGTATATATATTGAGGAGGTCGAGTATAAAACCGGAAGAGGGTTTCTAGTAATGAGAAACCAGGAGCTCCTAAAAGACAAGGATGACGTACACACTATACGGTTTGTAGTTTGTAGTTGAAAATATTATTACAACAAGAGTTTTCATTTACCATACCTTAGTTTTGGATAATTTCATTGACCACCTTATTGTTTTAGATATATATAACAACTCACTTATCTTTCCTTTTTATAACTTTTTTGACCTTTTTGTCGATCTTTTTTCCTTATCTCTCACATCTTATCCTACTTAGTATGAGTAGTATCGATAAGTAGTATATAAAAGTAAAATAATTTAGATGGTTTTCATAAATACCTTAGTGTTTTAATTTTTTTGTCGATATACGATTAATAATTTGGATAACTTTATTGAATACCTTATCATTCAAGGGCACATTTGGTTTAAACTCTGAAAACGAAAACGGAATGAAAACTAATCTAGTCCATACGTACACCCTTGTTCATGAAGTTGTTGGGAATCATTCCTTGTGGTTTGAACTAATTGCAGTAGAATTTGATTTGTTTTAATACCCTATAGCGTAACAAAGTAAAGGGAAGCAAATGCATTTTACATTAAATCAACCGAAATGATTTCATGAACAAGGTACATAAATGGACTAGATTCGTTTCCATTCCGTTACCGTTTCTAGAGTTACAACCAAACGGGAGTAAATCTTTTCGGTATACATAACGTCACTTCTCTTTCCTTTTTATAACTTTTCTTCCGTATTTAAAACTTACATGGTCCTTTTTGTCGATCTTTATTATCCCTCGTACCCTATCCTACCTAAAACTTACATTGTTCTTTTTGTCGATCTTCATTATCCCTCGTATCTTATCCTACCTAAAGTTAAGAAACATAAAAAAAAAGTACCATCATTTAGATGATTTCATTAAAAACAATATGTTTTAGCTTTTTGTGTATACATAACAATAACATCACTTCGTTTTCCTTTTCTTTTCATAAATTTTCTTGTTTGGATTAAATATTTACATTGTTGTTTTTCCCGTTATTTCTTAATTATTTTTCGCATCTTACCATACGTAAAGTTGGATAAATTTCATATAAAAATAGTAACATAGTTTTTAACTTTTTTTAATACCTTATCTTAGTATTTTAGCTTTTTTTAAAAAATATATGTATAATGTCATTGTCACTTCCTTTTCTTTTCTTTTATTTTCTTTTTATAGACTTTCTTGTCCATATTAACTACTTACATTATTTTCGTCCTTATCTCTTAATTATTTCTCACATGTTACCGTACCTAGAATTTGAATAAATTTTATATAACATAATAATTTATCAATACCTTAAGAGTACTAGTTTTTTTGTCGATATATGTATACCATTGAGGCCGAACTTAAACCTGTGCTCGAGAGATAGTTGTCCATACATTGATAAGGGATGTATGGATTCTCGAGAAGAGAGGAACTATAGTGGTCCCCCGGACCGCCCGAATCCCACGAGTAATATCAACGTCACTTCTTTTTTCGTTTTTCCTCATAAACTTTCTTGTTTGCATTAACTACTTACATTGATTTTTTTGTCGCTTCTCTAATTATTCCTCACATCCGCATCTTACTATGCCAAGATTCGGATAAATTTCACTCTCTATGTTAGTGTTCTAGTTTTCTATTTTTCTCGATATATATTGTAATGACGCCCCTTCTCTTTTCTCAAAAAATTCAAATTTGTTCCATTCTATACCATCGTAGGTCAATGAAGAACTTGCATATTTTTTACTAAAGAATATAATCATAAATAAACTATATTATACTTGATATCATTTTTAAAATCCATATTATTTTGTGGCAGAATACGATTCATGATCTAAAAGTACAACAAGCTCTTGGCCACGTTACGGGGAGAATAAACATAAATTGACGAGCAAGGACAAGCATCAAGAGGAAGGCGATGATTACACCGAATGTGATGTCGGACAAGCTCAAGAGCATCTATGTATCGAAGTTATTGACCAATTAATTGTGTTTGAAGATGGAACTTTACACGTTCAAGTCTTCAAGATATTAGAAGTTCACAATGAAGATTATTTGTCTGGGAGACACTCTTGAATTGAGTAAGTGAACACTCAAAATGAAAAACGAGTCTTATTTTGGATAGTAAGAGATGTAGATGTGGAGGATGAGAATGGAGAAGAGGAGCAAGTATTGTTCGAATTATTACTGAAGTCCTACAAGTCCTTAGTGCATATGTTACTTGTAGAAAGAAAGTCTCTCACGTTATATAAGGTGACCGATGCTTTGCAGAAGAGTGATAGGATGATGAAGAATGATGTTATCGACAAAAGAGAATATTGATGAAGAGGTTTCAACGTATATAAAAGTGAGGCTCATAGATTGCTAGGGTAGATCAACAAAATACTCGTCTACTATATAATTCTATTATATATTTTACGATATGTAAAGTTATATTTGTACTTCGTATTTGTGTGGGTGACATTAAATATAAAAGATATTTGTAAGACCCGTTGTCTTTGTGACGTTGTCCCCATGCCAACCATGTTCAAGACGAACACAGTTAACTCCAGAATTATTTGTCATCACTCTACTACTAGAAAAGAAAAATTATTGTTGACATGGGTAACAACCCATCCTTATAAGCCAATCACAAATCCCCACAATCTCCCCCCACTTAAACTTTTGGCGCCCACTAAGCCGAGTGACCGCCTACTAGACCGGACAAGCACACTCGTAACTCAGGGTTAGCTCTGATACTATTTGTAAGGCCTGAGCTCTTTGGGACGTTGACCCCATGCCAACCATGCTCACGCGGAAACTTTCCAAGAGGTCACCCATCCTGAAATTTCTCCAACACGAGCACACTTACTCCAGAGTTATTTTTCCTTACTCCACCGTTGGAAAATAAGAATTCTTGTTGACATATAGCAACTTATACTTATAAGCTAATCACAAATCCCCAGCGAGCTTGTCCTTCATCTCTTTACCTTCTACAGTCTCTCACTAGTATGCTCGTTCACCTTTCACAGATCCTAACTTCTCAGGAACAACTATTTGATTTACATGCAAGAACATTCATTATCCAGATTTTCTCTTTCACAATCCTCTAACAGTAGATTTCGGACCAGTTCTAGGTATGACAACTCATCTTTTACAGTTGAAATATTAATATGTTGTAGTTGAGCATACTTGAATTTATAATAGATCCAATGGCTAGATTGTAAGATATGAATCTCTAAAGTTGGGTTGAAATTCAGGAAATTTTGGAGTTTATGGAACTCATGTTGTGACAACTTTAGGCCATATTTTATATAGGCTAGACTCGAAATTTATGGCTGAATTTTTGACATCATATAAAATCTATATGATAGCTTAGAGTATGGTTGGAATCATTAAGATCCAACGGTTGGGTTATAAGTTATGAACATGAGAAGTTGGTTTTAAAAAAAAAAAAGTTTTGAGGAAAAGTGTGAGAATTTGGCTAAGTATAGAAATAACTCTCATGGGAGTAACTTTGGGTTTTTGTCTAGATTTTGTGACTAGGATTTTATGTATTTGATTCCTTCTATCTTAGGGTAGGTATGACCTAGTATGCTTATAAATTTTCTTAGAATTTTTAGGAGTTGTTTGAGGGTAAATATCTAAGGCTAAAGTAGTGTACTTGACTAGGTTGCTTGTAAAGTTTCCTTAGGGTTTCTTCGTGAGTTTGGATGTCCGGAAAATTTTCAAACTCGTTATAGATCGTTTAGCTTTCATAGTATGTTAGATGGACTATGTTCGGAGGTTTAGAGCCTTTTTAGATCCTATTATAGTTTTAAGAAACATTAGGGGTAAAATCGTTTGTTCTTAAAAGATAGGGTTAATTTTGCAATTTCTTCTCTAGTAGCTCTTCCTAGTCTGATGGTTTTCTAGGATCTTCTAGAAGATATACATGTGATGTTGAGACATATTTCCGTTTCTAACTAGGAATTTGAGGTCATATACGTGCGAGATCGAGACTTAACGGTAGTCGAGTTTGGATCAATACAAGTAAGTCCATAAGACTTACTGTAAGAGCCTTAGTCTTTTGGAGTTGAGACCCTTTAGCCGCCCCTGCTGGTCCGTGGAGCCGCCCCTACGGCTTGTGCAGTATTCCGTCCCTACGCCTAAGGATTTCCGCCCATGCGATTTCTTGCGGCTGCATCCGGCTTTGTTGACCCTTTGACCCGTGCTTTACTCTTTTCCTTTTCTTTAACCTTCTCCTTTGTTTAAGGATGAAGGGTTTCATTCTCCATTTCCAGATATCTCACGTCCTTCTTGCCTCCTTCTTTCTCCTTGATCTTGTGATTGGATTCTTCTTGGTTTGGAAGAAGAATTGTGTGGCTTTGGTGGATGTTGATGTTGTGTATCGTGGCTGAGCTTGGAAGCCAGTTGAGGTGTTGGTTTGGATCTTTTCCTTGGTTGATCACAACAGTAAGTAAGCTTCTTGCTTCTCCTTTCTTCTTCTTTGATTCCATTCCATCTTCCTTAGCTTAGGATTAGATGTTTTAGGTGTGTATTGATGTTGGAATGTGTATGTATATGTATGATTGTGGTTGTGGATTGATGAAGACGTGAATTGATCACGTGAAGAGTGGAAGAGAAGTCGGGAGTTTGCGCTCTGCACTGTCGCCGTCCCTGCGCCACAACGTCGCCTAGGGGTGGGCAACGGATCGATCCGACCCGATCCGAATAGCCGGATATCCGAATAGAAATTTTCATAAAACCCCCGATCCAAATCTGATCCGTATCCGGCCGGATATCTGGCACCTTTTCCCGGATCGGATCGGATAATTATCCGCGGATATCCGGCCGATCCGTTTGATCCGAATTCCAAAATATACTACCCGAAAATGATTTTTACCCGGATCGGATCGGATTATTATCCGAGGATATCCGGATGATCCGTTTTATCCGAATTACTTTGTTTGACCCGGTTGATCCGTTTGATCCGAAAATGAATTTATCCGGATCAGGATAGCCGACTGATCCGTTTGATCCGCATATCCGTTTGATCCGAACATATATTACCTACTTTGTTTAACACTAAACGTAATTAAAAAAAAACAATTCAAACACACAAAACAATATACAAATAAAAATGCTAATTCATAGATATGATTATAAAAAAAACATTAAAGTACATTGTGATAAGAAAATAAAATTAAGGTTTTTAAAACAATTGATATATCTAATTTTACCCTTTATAACTACTTCATAAAATACAAAATAAAAAAGATTGAGCATGCTAAAGTAAAAGTAAACAATTTTAATCTTGATAAATATTTAATTTTTTTAGTGTTGAAACATTAATAAATAGAAAATGTTATCATTAATATTATCAAAGTCAATTAACTTATTTTTAAGGTAATAAAATATAGTTGATTGTAATTTCATTAAAAATATTATGAATAAGAATTGCATAAAAAAACGATATTAATACAAAAATAATATAATATAAAACTTTTTTTTTATACTTTAAAACGAAAATAATTTATATATACATACATATATAGACGGTTTCATGAAATGAGACATCTTGTGATAAAAGGTTGATTTGCTAAGAACAAATGACTAAAGTTATAGTTATCATAATCATCATTACTTATATTATTGAAAAACTTATTTTTAAGACTTTAACATATATCTTATGTCTAACATTGTTAAAAGAGTTAGACTTTTAAAACATCATTATACAAACTTATACTATATAATAAGAAACTTATATTAATACATATCTTATTTTTAATACTTTTTTTATTTCTAATACTTTAACACACATCATCATTATTTATATAACGAGAAACTTATATTTAAGAGAAAATATGAGCATATGTATTAAACAACAATTCATATTATGATCATACTTATAAAATATGTTTATGTATGTTGTAAATAAAATTAACGTGATCTATTCATTGTTTTGCTTAAATATTTAACTTTTACCATGTAACTTATTTAATTCATTTAAATAAGACCAATTTCTAATAAAAGATTATTATTGAGATTAACTTGTACATATATAATTTATTAAGTTGTAAACAAAGACATAATCATATTTATAAACATATATATGTTAGAACGACATCAACTTATATTAATAGATTATTATGAACATTTGTTAGTTTAAAGTTTAAACGAGATCAGCTTATGATAAAATACATTGTCAAGACTAACTTGTACATATAAAAGTTATTAAGCTGTAAACAAAGACATAATCATATTTATAAACATATATGTGTTAGAACGACATTAACTTATATATGTTAAAAGATTATTATAAACATTTGTTAGTTTAATTTTAAACGAGATCAACTTATGATAAAATACATTATCGAGAATAACTTGTACATATATAAGTTATTAAGTTGGAAACAAAGACATTATCATATTTATAAACATATATATGTTAGAACGACATTAACTTATATTAAAAGATTATTATGAACATTTGTTAGTTTAAAGTTTAAACGAGATCAACATATGATAAACTACATTATCGAGACTAACTTGTACATATATAAGTTATTAAGTTGTAAACAAAGACATAATCATATTTATAAACATATAAATGCTAGAACGACATTAACTTGTATTAAAAGATTATTATGAACATTTGTTAGTTTAAAGTTTAAACGAGATCAACTTATGATAAAATACATTATCGAGACTAACTTGTACATATATAAGTTATTAAGTTGTAAATAAAGACATAATCATATTTATAAACGTCTATATTTTAGAATGACATCAACTTATATTAAAAGATTATTATGAACATTTGTTAGTTTAAAGTTTAAACGAGATCAACTAATGATAAAATACATTATCGAGACTAAGTTGTACATATATAAGTTATTAAGTTGTAAACAAAGACATAATCATATTTATAAGCATCTATATGTTAAAACGAGATCAACTTATATTAAAAGATTTTTATGAGCATTTGTTAGTTTAAACGAGATCAACTTATGATAAAATATATTATCGAAACTAATATTATCATAGCAAAGATATAATCATATTTATAAAAGATTCTTATGAACATTTGTTGATTTGAACATTTTCGATTCATTAATTTGTCTAACTCAAATATTTTTACAACGCAATATATATTTAAATACAAGTAATAGTACAAAATTATAAAATACAACTTTTTTAAGCATAAATTTATTGTTTATTTGATTAAATATTGTCAAATATGAATATTAGTACAAAATTACTATATTGTATACATACATATATTTTTATGCTATTTAAGTATAAATTTATTGTTTATTTGATTAATATTTTATACAAATATTTTTTTACAATTAAATGTTTTTAACCGGATATCCGACGACCCGCGGATATCCGGTGATCCGCGGATATCCGATGATCCGACTGATCCACGGATATCCGATGACCCGACAATCCGCGGATATCCGATGATCCGCGGATATCCGAAATATCCGGATATCCGCGGATATCCGAAATATCCGGATATCCGCGGATATCCGTATTTTATCCGGATACCCGCAGATATCCGAATGCCTAAAACACCGATCCGTATCCAATCCGGTGATCCGGGAAAATCTCCAAGATCGGATCGGATTCAGACCGGATCAAAACGGATACTAAAAAATCGGGTTTTCCGGATCGGGTCAACGGATTTTTCGGACCGGGTCAACGGATCGGATTGGTTTTGCTCACCCCTAGCGTCGCTGCCCCCACGGGACCCTGTCACCGCACCCGGGCCCGGAAGTCGCCGCCCCTGCGGCTACGGTCACAGCGACCACGCCAGCGTGCTTTCGCGCCTGCACCTGCGGCCTTTCCGCCCCTGCGTCTTTCCGTTCCGTAGGTGCGTCTTGTTCAGGATCTACTTAGAGTAGTAGTGATCCTTTCCTTTCCTAGTATGAGCGGGTTACTAGCATGTTAGGTATGTGTATGAGGATAGAATGATGATGAGTATGATATAGTTATATGCCGGTTATGGCTTTGAGGTTTAGTAGATTATCGAGGTTTATAAGTTGGATATGATCCATATGGATCCCTTGGGTCTAGGTGTGACCCCTTTGATTGATAGGAGATTTGATATCTTTTTATGCCTTGTTATTAGGCAGTGCTGTCCTCCAGATTGGAGTGGATCGTGGTTGAGAGTATTCCGAGATTGAGGTAAGTCCATAGGACTTACTTAGCTACCATCCTTATATTGGATGTATGCATGAGTGGTGTGTGGTATATGCTTGATAGCATGTGTTGTTGATTATTACCGACATATGGTATAGTGATCGCCCATTGTGGGGCCGTGATAACTTGCCCTTTCATCCCGTTGGGAGTCTGGGAGGTTCTCTGCAGGCAGGCCATATCTGGTAAACGGTTCGGGCACTCTCCATTCCCATAGGGTACACGGGGAGGTGTTCCAGGCACCACTCCATCTGGCTATTGGACCCAGAGGCGAGGATATATATTCCTCGTGTCACATATGTTCATATTCATATATATATGATTTGAGTGTTGGACGTTATAAAGATAATTAACCGGGTAAATATGTGATAGCATGATGATGTGTTTATTATTCCCTGATGTGTGTTTGTGCTTATGCATCTTCTATATATGTATGTGTATGGTTAGCTAACGGTTTTATACCGTGTTGTAGATCTTTTGCACGTTAGGAGAGCTGCAGAGTGATCCAGATGGGGTGATCGGCTGAGGGCTCCGTACACTAGGGTTATATGCGAGGGTTATGGGACATTTTATGATGTATGATACACATTTTGATTGTACTCAGCGGTACCTTGTATACCTTTTGATATTTATATATATATATATATATATACAATTTGATGTTTTGGTTTTAATCTATCTCTGCCTTGTTGTAAGATCTAGTGAACTTGTTGTCAGGCTAGGGTCAAGATTCATTGTGAGATCCTAGCCTAGTAGCGCCTCGAGTCCTACGGATTCGGGGTGTTACACTTACTTAGCTAACTTTTTTCGTATTAGTGTGTACTACTATGGTGGTATGTGCTTGGTGATTTATAATTATAACTTGAATAGGACGACATTACTGTTATTAGACCCAAGTGTATATATGTATAACGGGTCGTGATATCACTGTTCAGCTGTGTCATGAGACTAGGAGGCTCTCCGTGACCAGTCCACTCCGGTATATGGTCATATGCATTAGTACTACTCTTGTTGGTTAAAGGGAACGGAGGCGAGGGTCGGGAGACCCTCGTGCCACACAATAAGCTGAGCATACTGTGTATCACCAAATAAGAAGATAATACTTGGGTTATGTGTGAAAGTATGCTGTTGTGTTTAAATTCCGCATTGATGTTTGTTTTTGTTATAGTAGTACTACCTGATACCTAGGATTGTTAGCTAAACGATTTTACCGTTATGTTGTTAGATTTCTTGTAGGGACCTAGAAAGTTGCAAGGTAATCCGGAGCAGATGGTCAGCCGGATCCACGTATTTATGTAGTTCGGGTAGCCTTTCAGTTGTTGCATTTATATAGGAATCTTTTGTTTTAGGATTCTAGTAGTTTCGTTAAAAAGGTTGTCTCATGTTGCATTCACGACATTATTATTGTAACACGTTTTTTATTTGCTTTTATTACATGTGTGTCTTGTTGTAAGATCTAATGATATTGTTGTCAATAGGGTCGGAACTCATTGTGAGGTCCTAACTCGTAACAATATTATATAAGTTCGGTGAGTCTAAAACGTGATTTTTTTCCTCAACAAAATAATAGGTGATATTTCTTCGGATTTTTACGTTCATCGCCTACCTTTGTTATTATTAACACGTTGGACATGGTTCATTTTTGATACCATTATTCCATTAATATGGACATAACATTGGTAAAAAAACTGATGTGTATTGAAATAAATCTGGTATGATACATTTATATATATTTTTTTATTATTTATAAGTTCAGTCTATCTCATATTTGATTTTAACTATTTTTTTTTATTAAAGTAAAAATATGAACATCTCACTGACTGTTTGTGTGCCATTTCTTCTAAGATACTAAGCCATTTTTTTTTTCATGGTTTGATAGATGGTAATTGGGGGCCGGAAATTGTTTATTTAATTGATTGGAGTCAAAGTGTAAATAGTAACAAATTGAGGTAAAAATTGTGTATTTAATTGAATTGGCTTTTTTTCCGTCTTTTTTTTTTATTTTTATATAATGTAAGCAGAATAGGTGGGGTCAGTGTCTAGACACCGACCGACCTACAACATCCTTACGGATCAGTACAACAACATCATCTGGGAAATCTTCCTGGTCTTCAGTGGCAGAAAGTCCGTGTTTTGCAAGCTTGTCTGCTACCGTGTTGATTTCCCTGAAGATATGCGTCGTGCTTTCTTGAGAGAAGCTTGAGATGCTGACGGAAATGTATGAAATGATCATGTCAGTCTCCCACGGTGGTTTTCAAGCGTGGTTAATCAAATTGATCAGCATCAGGTTATCACCCTCGATCTCAATAGCCGACACTCCTAACTGTTTAGCCTTTTGTAGGCTTTTTTCCCCGTCTTGTTTAACCCTTGTTTCTCTCGTTTTGTTATTAATTACAATTTAAATCTAGATAAAACTGAATAGCGTCGTCACTAGAAAAGAGACGATCAATTGCATACTTTTTTGATTTTAGTAAAACTGTAAAATAAACCGAATTGCTAAGGATATGACCGTTGTTTTACATGATGTACAGTTCAACGTAAGTCGGTTACGCTCAACATAAAATGAAAAAAGGTATTTTTGGGCGAAGTTGGTCGATGGCAAAATTTGCTTTTGTTTTTAATAATGTTCAACAGCGTCACAATGTGCTGTAAAAAAAATTCAACTCAATCGGCTTGGGTCAACATTGTTGTTGTTGTTTTTTATTTTTTAAATATTCAGCGTTATCGCAATGCGTTGGAAAAAAGTAGTCTTGGGTGAAGAAGTCCTCTTACTTGAAATTTGAATGTTCTGTGTCATAACGATGTGTCGATTTGTTTTTTCAACACAATCGACCTGTGTTGATATTGATTTTTACTTTTTTACAATGCAGTCGGTATGCGTTGAACCGTGTAATATAAAAATCGGATGAATGTACATTGAATAAGAGTTGAGTAATTTATACTTCATTAAAATAGTGATTTGAATGGTATACAATATTAATGAAAATTAAGATATAGATGATGTAAGTATTTAATTTTCACAAATTTTCTCTTGATATAATTAATAATTAAAGACTAAAATAAACATCAACTTGTTGATGACTCATACTAAGCAAAGTTGCACAAACCTAACTTGCATTAGGATGATTACATTTCTTCTAAGTTAACACAAGATCCTATATATAATATAACATCATATGACATGTTTAATAAAACAAGTTTATTTTTGGTAGTTTGAATAGCTTTAGCATTTTAGATAGATTTTTATCTAGAGCTTTAAGGTGAGGTCAAGCTCTTCATTATCTTCTTCTTCTTTTTCAACAAGGTTGATTGCAGGTATCATGTGAGATGACCCTGGTGTCATGACCGAGTCATAGACAAAGGAAGGGTGACTAGCGGGAGCAGGAGCAGCCGGCAAGTAATCAGGCCAATCGGGGTAGGAGAGGGAGGGAGAGTGACTAGCCGGAGTAGGCGAGAGTAACTCAGGTAAAGCCGAATAAGGGAGGAGGATGGGTTGTTGATAGTACATTTGGCGTCGCATCTCAGCTTCACGGCGCTTCAAAGCAAACCACTCCTCCGTCCGGTGAGCTTTTTGGTGGCCACCGAGAGCTTGCACCTTTGTGAATGTTTTGCCACAAGTTTTGCAAGGGAAAACTCGGACATTGTTGTTGTTAGTGGCCAAGGGTAGTTGCTCACCTTCGTTTGCCATGTATATATGTAGTATCACTTGATTGAATTTTAATTTGATAGTATTTGTGAATGAAGTACCCTAAACTACAAGAGTTTATATAGAAAGAGATAGTATGCACAATAGTAGTAGAAGATTTGATTGTTGGTACTAATTCATCGAATGCAACTGATGTATGTCATTTATGGTTTGGAGTTACAAAACTTTTATTCATTACAAAGTAAATATTTCACTTTTTCCTGAAGGGAAAGTAGATATTTGACTTACCATACCTTAAATTTGCATAAATTTATCTAGAAATACCATAATATATTCAAATAATTTTATTAATATATATTGCTTTTATGTTTTAGATTTTTTCGATATTGAATTGCATGTATTTACTTAACTACATATATCGTTTTTTTTTTTGTCGTTTTCTCTTAGATGTTCATCACGTCATTTACCCAAAAAAACAAGTTACAAAATATTTTGTTTTATTATGTAAAAAATATAGCTCATTTAATTCAACAACGTGAGTAATAAGATTACAAAATGTACGATTTTCTTTCTTTTTGTCGTTTCTTCCTACATCATGTATGGTTTGGAGTTAAAAACTTAATGTTTGTACTTACTTACACAAGCTTAACTTTTCATCGGATGTCATGTTTTGTCAAATGTGATCTATAATCCGGTCTATAATCCGAACTTCATCATGCCTAGTTTGATCCAACAAAGTTTGCATAATGTTTGGGACACTACTAGCAAACAAAGACATGTAAAGTAGAAGATATTGATCATACTATATAAAATAAAAGCTAAATCTCCAACTTAAATTAGTACATAGACAATAGCTTGAAAAATATCGACAACACAGTAAACTAAGTAAAGACTAAGTTCCATTTAGATTAAAGGCATAATCTTTTAACAACTATTTCCTCTATAAAAAAAATTGCCAAATATCTAGCATTTCCAACATAATATATGCAAAATATGCAATGTTAGTGCAAGGATTTACTGAGACAGACACCTAAGATTCATCCATGATCAGTCTAACCTGTTTGTTTTCATATATTAACTTGTAGATGCAGTTGGATTGAGACCTACATTAAAAAGAACAAGATCTGCAGCTGTTGTGAAATAATATTTACTGAAACTCAAATATTTTCTTATCACAATATGTCCATATCCATGAAATAGAAGAAGAACACAAAATATATGAAGAACAGAGAGATACCTCCTTGGAAACATCAGCTGAATTGAGCATGATGACATTCACAAATTCAACTAGGTTAAAACTGTATTTGAGAATTCAGCAAGCAAGGTGCTCTTAAAGATTAACAAACTCATCACTAGAAGCAACTATATATGGTAACAAGTGAAAAGTACAAACCAATTTGTTAAATTTGGTGGTGAAGTACCGATCCAGTAGTGCATATTAGTATTACTGGAATTAACCTTTAAACTTGGAATGAGTTAGTTCTATAGATGTGGTTCTTAAAATCCCAGCTAATGTAAACCCAATGACCAACGGTATAGGAACAAGATGAAGCTTCCTTTTACGTGCACAATACGACATTTCACTAAGAGAAGTAACAACCAGCAAAGGTGCAGACAAATACTTGATTAGAAAGTAAATACAATTTGCAAGAAAGTAGGGTGTATCATACATTAGAGCTTCAAGGTGAGGTCAAAATTGTAGGTACCATGTGAGATGACCCTGGTATCATGACCAAGTCATAGACAAAGGATGTGTGATTCACGGGTGCAGGTGAGAGGAACTCGGGTGAAGCCGAGTAAGGGAGGAGGGTGACTTGCCCATACTTTGGGCGTTGCATCCGGTGAGCCTTTTGGTGGCCGCCGAAAGGTTGCATCTTTTTGAGCGTACTGCCACAAGTTTTGCAAGAGAAAACTCGGACATTATTAATATTCTTAGTTCGCAAGGGAAATTACAATGCCGCAACTTCGTTTGCCCCGTTTGTAGTATCACTTATCAGTGGTACTACTCATTTGGCCGATTTTTCTTTATAATTTGTAAAGGATTTGAGCTTCAAGATCAGGTCAAGCTCCGCATCATCTTCTTTATCACCGAGGTTTAGTGTAGGTACCATGTGAGATGACCAGTATCATAAGCAAGTCACATATGTAGGAAGGGTGACTAACGGGAGCATCAGTTGGTAAGAAATTAGGCCAATCCGTGACTAACTCTAAACACACACTTGAAGACTCACATATGTCCTTCAAGCAAGAGAATGAAAAAGGGAGAAGATAATTAATTAAGTTTAATTGTATATAATGTCTCTTTTATAATTCTATTCTAATCATTAATCTTTTGTAATGTTAGAATTTTATCAAAGTTCTTACAGGAATTTATCATATGATAACTATATACTATATATATACTATATAATACTAAAACAGAAGTGTATAAAATCACATGTCATTGTTACATTAAGTCACCTCATATTTTGTCACATATCATCGTCACATTAAGCCACCTATAATTTCACCACATGTCACTACCATATTAAGCCAGGTAGAATTTTGTCACTTGTCTTTTCGATATAAAGTCAATTATATACATTGTTATTTGATTTAGTTTCTTAATTAAAAATATGATATGAGATATAAAAAGATCATAATTAAACAAATATAACTTTCTATATTTAGCAAATATTATACTTTTGTGTGATAGAAGATTAAATTATATATTATTTAAAGTCAAGATATTTTTAAATCAAGATATATGCTTAGTCATTTACTTTTTACATATCAGAAAATCGAATGTTTTGAATATACATACTATAATGTAAAGTATTTTGATATTTATAAAGTATCAATTTTATGAATTTACTATAATGATCAATTTACTTTATTGTGTTTAAATGCATTTTATACAAAAATCGACATGGTCATTAATGAAATATTGAACAAATATATTATAACCTATATATAAAGATAATACATTATGATTTATAAATGTTATTTAGGATAATCTTATAATAGGTAATACACACAATTTTCGTTTAGAAAAGTTTTAAATTTTAGAATTTAAATTTAAAATAGTTTAATAAAAAAATTTTATCTTAAAATTTTAGAAAATAGGTTTGTCTATCTTTAATATATATGAAGTACAAATTTTGTCTTTTATTTTTAAAAGAAATTGTGATAATATATATTTTAACAAATACAATATAAGTATTCTTATATTATAATTATGTACTTTTTAATCATTACATCGTTGTTAGCTTATCATATATGATTATTACACTATTTTTTTAATTTATGAATAAATTTCGTGTCATTCCGTGCAAGGCACGGATATTATGCTAGTATATTATACTAAAGCAAAGGTGGCTAAAGCCACGTGTCGTTCCCATGTCGAAACACCTCAATTTTTTTCATATGGCGTCCTCTTATTAATCCACCCCATTTTTCGTCACATGTCATCGTTGGATTATTATGCCACCCCATTTTTTCACCACAACTATCATATTATATATATATAATAATTAATAATTTTCGAGCACTATATTTACTATGTTTAGACCTTATAAAATAATTGAATCTTAATTTATTATATGCATTAAATTATTATGTTTTATTAGGAAATAGTTGATATATATAATGTATATTATCATACACCTAATTGGAAAAGTGTATTTCTATCTTTGCAAGGATTAAGAGAATAATATTATATTAAGATGCAATTTGGTTTATAATGTATTTTTTAAACAAAACTCATAATATTAAACCTTGATATATATATATATATATATATATATATATATATATATTATATACCAAATATATAATAAGATATATCATAAATTTTCATAGATATTTATGTTAATTGTCTTTGCGCATGTTTTATTTATATGATTTTGTAAACAAATTGGTCTTAATTATTACCAATTAGATGTAAGTTTTACCAAATATTTATACTATATGATATTTTTATATAATAATTTTATATTATTAATAACATTAATTTTAATTTTTTAATTACAAATCCGTACAAGGCATGAGAATTAAGCTAGTTACTTACGTCAACATATCATACCGATTCATACGTCAAAGATATCTTCCTAAGAAACTATTTTTTGAAAAAGATATTGATGCTACTTTGAATTCATTTTCCAGCTTGTTTTGTCGTGGATATTATGTAATATATACAAATCTATATTTGTAAGACATCCATCAAAACCATATACCTAAATCGATCTAGTAGCGAATCCATCCCCACCCTTTGAGTTTAGATTCAATCTAGTAGGGTATTGAGTCATTTCCTTAAGAACAAGAAGGTCAATATCAATAATTTTGAACAACTTCGAAAGTATATTTTTGACACCCTTGACCCTTTCCATTCTGACAACAAAGATTTGAGAGGAACGGGACAAACATACGGAAATGGAAAGAATAGAAATTAAAAGATACGAAAAATAACTAAAACATCTAATAATGACACATTTTTTTATTTATTTTCAATTACATGATTGTTCATAAGATCTTTTCTCGCAACTTCTGTCATTCTAAGGGTCCGTTTAGTATACCTAAAATCAGGGGATGAACATATTTCATAGGACTATTTTACCAAGTTGATATTTTGTAGTGTTCGGTTCACACAAAATATTTGAATGGAGATTATTTGAGGCGATTGTAAGGGACGAAAATGTATTAAAATTTTGATCTATTTAGCAATGGATTGTTTGGGTAAATTGAAAGATTATTACAATTTATTCCATTTCTCCCCTGTGTCCTCCTTATATTGATTTTGAATAATACATCTTCAACCCCTTTTCCTAATGTTACCTGTAATAATCTCCTTCCATATCAAACACCTACTAGATTATTTATTTTCTCATCTCCATAGAGCATTTACTATTTTCATCTCCCTTCATCTTCATCTACCATAACCTCGTTTTACCAAACGGATCCTTAGATGTTAAATCACTAATACCTACAAGTTGTCTTGGTAGCAAAAAGTAATCCCAAATTATGAAGTACTCTCATGGCATACCAAATCAAATTTCCTAACTCGATTTCGAAGCGCGTGTGTAGCACTCGCTTGTATATTTTACAATCACCTTGTTTCCGTTGGTGAGATTACAAAACGTCGAACTTTCTCCTAGAGAATATACAATCTACAAGCCGTATTAGGTTACATGTTAATTACTCTAGCTAACAACGTCTATTGTCTATGCAAGAACATGGCATAAGGCAATTGGAGAATGAACGAAAACCGATTACAGAAAATCAAAACAAAATCTCACGATCACTCTCATTGGCCACGAAGAAGAAACATACAACAACGCCATCGACTCGATCAAAGAGACAAATGAGGAAGACTATCATTTGAAAGCCTCAAGATGACTTTGAAGGCCGAAGAGGGGAAAGGTCGGTTCGGGAATTTTAACCCGATTCCCTTTCGAAGTTCGCGCTCGCGCGCTGTCGGACGGGTTTCCCCCGACTCTTAGGATCGACTAACCCATCTGCAAGTGCCGTTCACATGGAACCTTTCCCCTCTTCGGCCTTCAAAGTTCTCATTTGAATATTTGCTACTACCACCAAGATCTGCACCGACGGCCGCTCCCTCCTACTGTTTGTAAAGATTAGTATTTCTCAACACAAGCGTGCAGTAGTTAAGAAGTGTATAATGATAACGGAGATATGAAGTCGGCATATTGTTTGTAAAGATTAGTACCTGATCAATTGTAAATGTTGTTAGTTAAAAGGGGTTCTCTATTCTTTTGGATAGAAATTTTCAGGTTCTCTTTATATAGTATCGTTTTTATACATAGATAGAAAATGATGTTCCCACATCGGTTTATATGTAAAGTTGGGAGATATAATTATGTATAAAAGACGAGGTTATATCGAGAATACAAACACACTTCTCATTTGGTTCATACCAAATTCTCGCTTCCATATTCCCTTTTAAAAAAACTTCTCATTTCCATATATATTAAGATATTTTGTTTTGGTGGCTATGAATTTGTATTCTATGTCTTCAAATCATAAGAAGAGGTCATTTTTTTTCCTTATAATTAATTTATTAAATTTTTATTAAATTTTTTTTTGTTGCCATATATTATTTTAACAAGTTTTAGAAAGCTTTTTTTGTGATAATAGGGGTGTATGACACCCCGATCTGAACGGCAAGAATGGATCCACCCAATCTTAAAGGTCGAATAGATCCATCTGATCGGAACGGTCGAACGGATACCCCGATATAAACGGTTAAACGGATCTGCCTGATCTGAATGGTCGATCGGATCCACTCGATTTGAACGACTGAACGGATCCGACCGATCTAAACAACCGGAATGGATCCAACCTATCTGAACAACTTGAACGGATGTGGCATATCTGAATAGTTGAATGGGTTTTCCCAATCTATTTTGAATGGCCGAGCATATCCTCTGTTCTGAAAGGCTAAATGAATCCACCCGATTTGAACGGCGGAATGAATCCTCTTGATCTAAACAGTGGAAGGGATTCGCCCGATCCGAATAGCCGAACGGATCCACCCGATATAAATGGACGGTCAGATCCAACCGATATGAACTACCCGTACAGATCCACCGGATCTAAATGTTCAGTACGGATCCATCCTATCTAAACGGCCTGACGGATCCAACCGGAATTCTACTATAATAGTTAATCATTTTATGTATTTTTCAAATTGTATATTTGTATTTATTAATATTTAGTTGTAGTATTCCTTATATATTTCCAACTTCATATGGTAATTAAATATTATTGTATTCTTGGTATTTTTGCTTTATTTGTTCGATGCATTGCTCATTATAATATATATTTATATTAAATTTAAGCTATTTTAATTTATATTTTATCAAAGTTTTGTGGAATTTCCATATATATTGATATTACGTAAGTAACTAATTGTATTGTATTTTTACCAGGATTGTTTTGGATGAGGATGAAATTATAGAAACGTTATTCATCCCATTTTAAAAAAGAATCCGGGTAGGAGACGGAAGAAGATTGAGTAGCGGGAGCAGGAGCAACCGGAAAAATCAAGCCAATCCGGGATGGAGATGGAAGGCGAGTGACTGGCGGAAGCAGGTGAAAAGAACTTGGGTGAAGCCGAGTAAGGGAGGAGGGTGGCTTGCACATACATTTGGCGTCGCATCTCAGCTTAGAAACCTGTCTGTGACATTCTTGTAGTGCCTCAGGACGCGATTTGAGAGCTCAAATTCAGGCCGAAGACAATAAGCTATAGTCAGGGTGATGATGAGCTTTCTAATTTGTTGTTTAGGAGCCTTGAGCAGCTTCAGGTTCTTCATTAGCCACTCTTGAACCACCTTGAGCTTTTTCTGAGCATCATAAACAACCTTGAGTCTTCAGCTTCAGCTTTAACTTCAACTTCAATTTCATGTTCTTCAGCTTTAGTTTCGTCTTCAAGTTCTTTAGATTCGGTTTCAGATTCAGGCCGAAGACAATAACCTATCTAAATACATATGCTCCAATGCAACCACATTAATACTCTCAGACTGGGATCTCAGAATTACAAAGAGTCGACTAGTTAAATGGTACTGGTTTATGATACCCTTGTGTATGAGAGCATTCAACATAAATGTCACACTAAATGGAAGCCTTTCGTGTTGAATACAATAGAAAGGGAAGTTGCTCCGTCACACCTTCGTTTGCCATGTACGTAGTAAAGTCTTAATTGACATTGAATTTTGATTTGATTGTAAACGTCAAGGAAATCCACTATTCGAGTACGAGTTTATATAGGAAGAGTGTTATAGTAGTAGAAGATTTGTTTGTGGGATCGTACATTTGATTTGCAAATAAAGATTAAATGAAACCGAGTAATACTAATTGATTGAATAAAGTTGATGTATGTTATTTATGGTTTGGAATTACGAAACTTATATTAACTAAAAAGTAAATATTTTATTTACCATACCTTAAATTTGCATAATTTTATTTTTATAAAAAACTCTCTTAGTTTGTCTACTGAGATATTCAGTTTCTTAAAATGATTATCTTAAGTTTTTCACGAATATTTGCGTGAAAAATAAAACGTTTTCGCAATATTAATTAATTAAAAAAAATTGCCACAACTTAGTGAAACTTGATTTTTTTTCTCCCTTAATCTCTCTAAAATTTAAAAATTGGCGGTTATATGATGGGTGTGTTGGATAAGTTGGCTTGTAGAAGCATCGAAGGGTAGATCCCTTGTATTTATTAATAAATTAATTGGTTAATTTTGATTTATTCAATTTTATATAATATTAAAATTTGGTAATTTGTGAGGTTCGAACCCTCCTCTCTATGATCAAATATACTAATTGAATATATAATTATTATTTTATTTAAAATTATATTTTATTTCTAATTACTCGCCCAAATTAGTTTTATCCAATCTTATTTACCAAGTTTTAAATACCGAAGTCGTAAATAGAATTAACTTGTTTAATTACCCAAAATCCCTTTAATTAGAGAGAGAGTAAATGAATTTGTCAAAAGTAATGAATATGCAAGATAAAAAGATTAGCGTAAAATTTATCACAAACCTTCTTAATTAGATTTTTTTCCCCATATCGTAAGTTTGTAACATAACCTATAAATTAGGAACCAATCTCCCATTTTTTCCATTAATTAAAATTTTTAATTAAAAATTATCACAAATTAAATAGAGTCTTATTTATATATCTAATTAAAAAAAAACTCATTTACCGATTTATCTCTTACATGTTCTTCTAATTTGAGGATTGAACTTGATTTTGATTTCTTCTTAATCACTCCAAAGTTTGGTCGTTTTGAAATATATGTCAATTATATCTTAATGAGTAAATCGGTCCCTGAAATCTGATTTGAAAGATATTGAACTACATGTGAATAGTGAGTCTCGTGCAAATTTGTAGTTTATTTCATACAAGGTAAGTAGAATAGGTGGGTCAACATTTAGAGATCGACCGACCTACAACATCCTTACGGATGAGTGTAACGACATCGTCTGAGAGATCTTCATGGTCTTCAGTGGCAGAAAGTCTGTTTTGCGAGCTTGCCCGCAACCGTGTTGATTTTCTGAAGATGTGAGTGGTGCTTAACTGAGAAAAGTCTGAGATGTTGGCAGAAATGTCTGAAATGATCATATTTGTCTCTCATGGGGTTTTCAAGTGTGGTTAATCGAATTGATCAGCAGCAGGTTGTCTCCCTCAATCTCAATAGCCGAAACTCCTAATTGTTTAGCCTTTTGTAGGCCTTCCCGTAGAGCGAACGCTTCTGCCTCTAGAACTGAATTCGCATGACATTTCCCTTTTCCTTGAGCCAAATGTAGGTCGTGGTTATCTCGAATGATGAAACCAAAGACGAATTGGTTATTGTTGTTTGATGTTGCGTCAAAGTTAAGTTTAATGAAATTTACTTTTGGTTTTTGCCAACTGATATTCTTGGTCTTCCTTCTTTGTTTTTTTGTTTTTTTGTTTATTTTGCTCTTAGTTAATTGTTTAATGTTTGCTTGTTCCCAATTTTCAATTTGTTTTAAAGCGATTTTTTTTAGATTTTGTATCGGTCTCTTATTGTTAAAGATTATTTGATTTATTTCTAGCCAAATATTTGTAAGAACCTTGATCTTTTGGAGCCATTTTGGCCTTAGCCGCCCCCGCGGGTTTGTAGAGCTGCCCCTACGGCTGAGCCATGATCCGCCCCTGCGGCCAGGAAACCCTCCCCTGCGGTTTCCTGCGGTTGCAGCTGGCTTTGTTGACCTTTGACCCGTGCTTTACTCTTTCACTTCCTTACCTTTTCCCTTGCTTTGGCTTGCTGAGCAAGTGTTCCTCATTCCCTCTCCAGACCTATTACGTCTCCCTTGCTTCTCCCTTTCTTCTTCTTGATCTTGAGTTGGTTTGCCTTGAGTTTGGAGGAGAGTTGTGTGTTGTTGTTGATGTTGATGCTGGTGGATGTTGTGCTGAGCTTGAGAGCTAGCAGAGGTACTGTCTTGGATCAGTTTTGTGCTTAGGCCACAGTTGTGGGTAAGCTCCTTGTTCTTCTTCTTCTTCTTTCTTTGATCTCTTTCTCTTCCTTAGCTTAGGATTAGATGAATTGATCATAGGGTGATGTTGGAATGTGTATGTATATGTATGTGTGTGAATCTGGAATGATGAAGACGTGATTTGATCACGAGAAGAGCCGAAGAGGAATCGCGGGGTCACGTTCTGCACCGTCGCCGCCCCCGCGCCTGGAAGCCGCCGCCCCTGCGGAATCCGTGCCACAGCGCCCGCGTCGTGCCTGTGTGGTGCCTACGTTGCTTGCGGCCTTTGTCACCGCGCCCGCGACTGAGTTCTGCCGCGCCTGCAGGTTGCTTGTTCCGCCCCTGCGTCTCTTGTGTTACGCAAGTGCGTCTTGTTCCGGGTCTACCTAGAGTTAGGCAGATCCTTTCCTTTCCTAGTATGAGCGGTTTAGTGGCATGCTAGGTATGTTTATGAGGATAGAATGAGGATGATCATGTTATCGTTTATGCCGGTTATGGCTTTGAGGTTTATGAGTTAGGATATGATCCTTATGGATCCCTTGGGTCTAGGTGTGACCCCTATGATGGATATGAGTTTGATATATGTTGTTATGCCTTGTTTAGGCAGTGTTGATCTCCAGAGTTGGAGCTGTTTGGGTTTGAGACTTCGAGGTTAAGGTAAGTCCATAGGACTTACTTAGCTGCCATCCTTATATTAGATGTATGCATGAGTGGTGTATGTGTTATATGCTTGATAGCATGTGATTTGGTTATTACCTACCTATGGTTTAGTACGCGCCCACTATAGGGCCGTGACAACCTAGCCCCGTCATCTCACTAGGAGACTAGGAGGTTCTCTGCAGATTGTCCAGATCTGGTACACGGAACGGGCGCTGGCTCCACTCCCTTAGGGTACACGGAGGAGTAGTCCCGGTTGACCACTCCAGCTAGCGGTAGCACCGAGAGGCGAGAGTTATATTCCTCGTGTCACATATATTCATATTCAGATATATAATTATACGATTGAGTGATTGGACTTATTAAACATAATGAACCGGGTAAATGTATGAAAGCATGATGATGTGTTATGATTCCTGATGTGTGTTTGTGCTCTTGCATCTCTATATATGTGTATGGTTAGCTAACGGTTTTATACCGTGTTGTAGATCCTTTGCAAGTTAGGAGAGCTGCAGAGTGATCCAGAGGGGTGATCCGCTGAGGGCTCCGTACACTGGGATTGTTATCGTGGGATATGGGATATTTGATGTACGGATATATGTTTCTTTTGTACTCAGCGGTACTTATGTACTACCTTTTGAGATTTATATATCAGTTTTACGGTTTGTATTTAATCTATCGGTGCCTTGTTGTAAGATTCAGTGAACTTGTTGTCAGGCTAGGGTCAGGATCCATTGTGAGATCCTAGCCCAGTAGCACTCCGAGTCCTACGGACTTGGGGTGTTACAGTATTCCACCAAATAATTGCCAATCGTCTAAGTTCTTAGGTTGAGATTTTTTCCTTCAATACTAGGAGTGTCTCATAGGTAGATTGTTTATATGTATCAATATCCTTGAGGATGGTTGATATTTTGGTATTGTCTAGGGTTCGGTGAGTGCATTGATACTCAAAGAAAAGGTGTTTGGCACTTTCTGTATGGTGATTGCAGTATACGCAATGCATGACTACCGGAATTTTTTGTTTGTTCGAGATTTTCTTTGGTTGGGAGGCCATGTAGAGCCATTTTTCACAGGAAGTTTCGAACTTTCGGCATGATGCTCCTGCCCCATATCCAGGTTTAGTCTTCCGATACTCCAACTTTTTGCCTTTGAATCATGTTTATAGTAGATTTAGTGGATTACCATCCGTCGTCATCTGTTGACCATTAAATTCTATCTCTTATGTCATTTGTTGGAAGGTTGTACTTCTTTATTTTATTAATAATGTTTAGTGGAAGAATGCCTTCAAGTTGATCGAGACGTTGTTCATTTCACTTTTTATCCAAGATAAAGATATCTACCTTTTCCAATGGTTTAATTAGGGTTTGATCTACTGAATGTAGGGGTTCATCCAGTAACCATCGGTCTTCCCAGAAATTTATTGTGTTTTCATCCCCTACTCGCCAACGTAGGCCTTTATTAAATTCTTCTTTCAGTCTAGTCAACTTCTTTTATTGCCAAGATGTGTTTTTTCCACATTCGTAGTTTCATAAGTTTTGCCCATGGAGATATTTTCTTCTATAATTTTGATGTCGGCAGACGTCTTAGTGTTTGAATGGGTGGGTGGGAAACATGCTTGACAAGGGTTTTCCCTATGGTTAGTCTAGGCAACGGACCTTTTGTGTTGGGTAAGGTGGCGCTTAACGCAACATCTACTAAGGTGACTAAACATGAGAGGGCTTGTATCGAAAACCAACATGTGTTTCTTCCGTTCGCTTATGACACTTTTGATTTTCTTACGTCTTATGTTGTTGATATTCTCAAGAGGGTGCAATGGGTCTTACATGGTAATGTTATGACTCTTAGGTCATCGAATGTCGTTTTAGGAGAATCGAATTTGCAATTCTGAAAGGGTTGACGGTGCAGCTTGTTGCACGTTTCTCCTCTAGCTCGATGTAAATAATTATATATTTAATCGAATTTAAAACCAGTCTGGAATTTTGAATTGACAAAGGTTAGCCACCATTGGCATATTAGATCATTTGAAAATTGGTAGACATGAAATTTAAAAGACATGGTTCAAATATCTTCGTAGAGTGACGAGTTCAAAGCAATAGAGTTATGATATGGAATTAGTAGACAAGAAACACTATGAAAATCTCATATGTGGAATAATTTACAAGGTTGTTTATACACTGCTGAATTAACTGTTGTCTGATATGCAACTTTTGTTCAAGGCAATTATATATTCTAATGAAGCATGTGTTACAAGTGCAATCATCAACATATACATCACATATCATGGATTGAAAAGCTAGAGACCACATAAGATCATAATGTAACACCCCGTAAAATTGTCATCCCACATCATGTGAATGGGGATTTGTGATTAATTTATAATGATGGGTTGCTACCCATGTCAATAAGAATTCATCTTTTCTAGTGGTAGAGCGAGGACAAATAACTCTAGAGTTAAGCGTGCTCATGCGGGAGCAATTTCAAGATGAGTGACCTCTTGAGAAGTTTCTGCGCGAGCATGGTTGGCACGGGGACAACGTCCATAAGACATCGGGTCTTACAGATGGTATCAGAACTAACCCTGAGTTATGAGTGTGCTTGTCCTAGTAGGTGGTTGATAACATGATTTATCAACCTGTTACACTCATGCATTTAGTTAGATTTCCCCTTTTCGCATTCATATTTTGGCCTTAGTTTGTGCCATTTATGTTTGTTTAGTGTTACTTTGCAAGAATAGATGTCTACACACACTATTTGTGGCTTTGTAGGTGATTTGGCACATTTTGGAGCTAAAACGACGTATTTGAGGATCAAGCCTCGAAGTGGACACATTGGAGCGAGCGTACTTGCACGGAAAAGGGCTAGGAATCGAGCTAAAGACACGAAGGAACGAAGAGATGGCATCTCGCCCTTGATCTCGGTCTGACCAGACCGAGATGGCCTGATCTCGCCCGAGATGGCCTAATCTCGGCCGAGATTCATTGATCTTGGGCTGAGATCCATAATTTCGGTCGATCTGGAAAGTTTCTGTTGTGAAATCTCGGTCCCAATCTCGGCCGAGATTTTTGCCCGAGATTTTCTGTTCGGCGATTTTATTTTATTTTTGGATCAGTTTTGGCCTAGCCCGTCCTTTGGAAGGTTGTTGGTTATAAAAGGGAAGCTCTAGGTTATTTCTAAGTGGCCGATTTAGTCCGTTTCTTTTAGGGTTAGGTTACCCCATAGGGGGGAGCCGCCTCCCTTCCTTTCCCTTCTTTTTCTCCATTGTTCTTCATAGTTTAGATTAAAGATCGATACTTTTCCATTCAGTTTTGTTGTGAGCTATTGTTAAACTCAGGATTTGTCAAGATTTAAGGTTTTCTTTCATTGAAGCTAAGTTCTTTTATTCCTTTTGCTATTTATTTATTTGTCTTTCTTTGATATGATTGTTATTGGCTAGAACCTTGTGGTTCCAAGGTTGACAGGGATTTGTTTATGCCTTGGATTATTATGGATTAGATTGTGCTTTATTTTGGCTTTGATTTGCTTGAAATCCTAATGGTCGGCTTGGACTTGAATCTAGTTAGAATCCTTCTAGCTAGTAACCTAAGTTGGAATTGAGACTTACCCGGTGATATTCCTTCATAGATACATGAGAGACTGATCATAGGTAATAAAGTTTTATCCTTTATTGGTTGAATGTGCTTAGATTCCTTGCTAAGTAGGGTAATACCTGAGACTTACCCGGTAATGTTTTACCTTTCCCTTAGTTTGTAGTCTGGTTTGTTTAGAATTTCCTACCTCTTTACCTTGAGACTTACCCGGTAATAGGTAGTTGGTTTGGAACTAGATAGTCTTGAGACTTACCCGGTAATAGACTGTCAGCCTAGAAACGTTCATCCCTGTGGCTTTTCTACCATATATCTTTATGAGTCTTCCTGAATCTATATGTATAAACAATGATCTTGAATCCTTGGAATCCATTTTCTTTCTTTTAACTTGATTATCTTTGTTTTTCCTTTTCATTTGTTTGTTTTGACTTTCAATCAATAGTGACAATTGATTGCGAGTCCTTTAAACCCTTTTCAAAAAACCTTTTTGATTTCTTTCCCTTATCTTTCCCAACCTCCTGTCTTTAATTGAGATATATTTTATATTCAATCATTGCTGCATATTAATCCTCACAGTCCCTGAGATCGACCCTGGAATACTTACCTTTATTGCGATTGACCCATACATTGTGGGTTCGTTGATGTTTATGGAATTATTACATGTTATAAATATAAAACTATATCTTCCTTGTTTTACTAACTTATAGGTCTTTATCATTATTGATAAAGGTTTATAGGGGTGTAAAAACAACGAACAAGTTTTTGGCGCCGTTGCCGGGGACTGAGAAAAATTAGTTTGTTGTTTTTGATTATTTATAGTTTAGATCTTTCTTGTTACTTTTGATCTTGTTCTCTTTATGTCTTTGCATTCTCCGGTTTAACAAAATTGGCTGAGCAAAACCTTCGAGCTGAGTTAGATGAAACCTTGGAGCGGATTGACAATCTGGAGAGAGAACTAGAATATGAGATTTTCTTGGTGAGCCGAGTGGGAGAAAGTGAGGAAAGACTAGAGCAGATTGAATATCTAGAAGATGAAATTATGTACCAAAGATATGGAGCAAGACGACAACGGGCAGAAATTGAATCTTGGAACAACAAATACATAATCAAGTCTGAAATTACCTTATCTCCCAAGGAAGAACCTCAAACGCTAAACGAATTGCGGAGATCAAGGGAGAAATCTGAAAACATCTTAACTCCCACGGAAGAGGTTCATCCAAAGGAAGAGCGCATCGAGGATGAAGAGCTGACGAAGGAGGAAGACGGATCGGACAACCCTATCCCGAGCTCGGCCGAGATTATTCCTATCTCGACCGAGATTCCTGTACAGAAGGAAAATCTCGGCCTAATCCCTACAAATCTCGGCCGAGATTTCTTACATGGCTGCCCGAGATTTGCTGAAAATCGTCCCTGTGGCTTCCATCTTGCTCGATCTGCGCCTATGTAAGAGCCTTAGTTTTGGGAGCTAGTTTTGGCCTTAGCCGCCCCCGCGGGTCTGTGAGGCCGCCCCTGCGGCTCCCCTGTCGTTCCGCCCCTGTGGCCAGGAAACCCGCCCCTGCGGTTTCCGGAGGCTGCATCCGGTTTTGTTGACTCTTTTGACTTATGCTTTACCTTTCTCTACCTCCTCCGTCTTACCTTGCTGAGCAAGGGTTTCTTCACATTTCCAATCCAGCTTCACGTCCTTCTTGCTTCTCCCTTGTTCCCTCTTGATCTTGTTTTTGGTTTGGAAGAGTTTGGGTTGAGTTTTGGGATGTGTTGTGGCTTTTGTGGTTGATGACTCTGAGTGCTGCTGTGCTTGGAAGCCAGTGAGTTGTTGGTGAGCAGTTCCTTAGCTAACCACAGCTGTGGTAAGCTTCTTCCTCCTTGCTTCTTCATTCTTTCTTCTTCCTTTCTTGTTCTTCTTCTTCCTTAGCTTAGGATTAGATGATTGAATGTAGGATTGATGTTTATATGTGTATGTTGTGGCATGTGTATGAATCTGAAAGAGAGTAGACGTGATTGATCACGTGAAGAGCTAAAGAGAAGCCGCGAGGTTTCATTCTGCACTGTCGCCGCCCCGCGGCTGAGAGTCACCGCCTCCGCGGTTACCGTGTCACAACGCCTGCGTCGTGCCAGCTGCGTGCCTGCGTTTGCCAGCGTTCCTTGTCACCGCCCCTGCGGATTTTACCTGCCGCGCCTGCGGGTGATCTCCTCCGCCCCTACGTCCTTAGTTCACGCAGGTGCGTCTTGTCTCGGGACTACCTATAGTTAGGTAGTTCCTTTCCTTTCTAGTATGAGGAACTTAGTACCATGCTAGGATTCGGATGTTGACGAGTATGATATGGAATTGCCGGTTAGGGCTTTGAGGTTTACGAGTTGGATATGATCCCTTATGGATCCCTTGGGTCTAGGTGTGACCCTTTGTGTGATAGGAGTTTGATATTTATGTATGCCTTGTATAGGCCGTGTTATCCTCCAATTTGGAGTGGATTGAGTTGAGGTTGATCCAGTGAGACGACTACGAGGTTGAGGTAAGTCCGTGGGACTTACTTAGTTGCCATTCCTTTATAGGATGTTGTGCATGAGTGGTGTGTGTTATATGTTTATAGCATGTGTTATGAGGGTCACCGACCTATGATGTATTGATTGCCCATTGTAGGGCTGTGACAACTTTTCCATTCATCCCGTTGGGAGTTGAGGATTCTCTGTGGTCAGACCAGACCTGTTAAACGGTTCGGGCACTCTCCATTCCCTTAGGGTACACGGGGAGGTGTTCCAAGCACCATTCCAGCTGGTTATAGTACCCAGAGGCGAGGGTTATATTCCTCGTGTCACTTATGTTTATATGGATATATATATATGAGTTGATTGCTGGACTTTATAAAGATAATGAACAGGGTAAATGTGTGAAAGCATGATGATGTGTTAAGATTTCTGATGTGTGTTTGTGCTCTAGCATATTCCTATATTTGTGTATGGTTAGCTAACGGTTTCATACCGTGTTGTAGACACTTTGTAGGATAGGAGAGCTGCAGAGTGATTCCGAGTGGGTGATCCGTTGAGGGCTCCGTACACTGGGGCGTTATCAAGGATATGGGTTCTTTTGATGTATAGTATGGTTTTGTTTGTACTCAGCGGTACATTGTATTATCTTTTATATTTATATATATATATATATATATATATATATATATATATCAGTTCATGTTTTGTTTTAATCTATCGGGGCCTTGTTGTAAGATCAGTGAATTGTTGTCAGGCTAGGGTCAGGATCCATTGTGAGATCCTAGCCTAGTAGCACTCCGAGTCCTACGGATTTGGGGTGTTACAAAGTTGGTATCAGAGCCCAGGTTGACAACAATGGCACTAGTAATCTGCGATAAAGGTCAAATAGATAACTAAACAGAACCCGAAAAGGGGTCTGACTTTTAAAAAGGTTTTGGTTTTGAAATGAGTACAAATGTTTTGGGATACCGTGTACGGGAGCCATCACCCCTCTGAAGACCTCGACAATATAGATATATATAGATATTCTGCTGTGATTGATTTGTGATATATCTATACATATGGCATATATATAGCCTTCTAAGATAGGTTTACATCTTCTGCATATGGTTCAGACTAGAGCCTTACCTGCAGCTAGACGAGGTAGAGGTAGACCCCCTCTAGGTAGAGGACGGGGTAGGACTCCTGCTGACGGTTCACATGCGGGAGAGATACATGAGGAGGTTGCTGAGAGCGCCGTTCTTGAGACTGGAAACGGGGCAGCTGAGAGACAGGGGGCACAGAGAGCCCAGTCTGGTGAGTCTGATCGTGTCTCTATGTGTAGATCAGAGTTTCATGCTTATATCAGACGTGTTGAGGAGGCTGCTAGAGCCGGTAGACGTGCCCCAGATTTACAGGCACAGGAGGGACCATCTGAGAGGTCTCACACCGTTACTCAGGTACCAGCTGTACAGGTACCTCCTGCTGAGATGGCCAGAGCACCAAAGGAGCATAGAGGGCCTAGACCAGATACCTGGTTGAAGACATTACATCAGATGGGTGTACCCCCTTTCACTGGGAAGGTGGGGTTGGAGATTGAGCTTTGGATCGGGCATGTAGACTCAGCTCTGGAGTCTATTCGTTGTCCAGCTGACAGACAGATTGAGATGGTTCAAACTTTATTCCGGGACTTGGCACAACACTGGTGGAGATCAGTACGGGGTCAGGTTACCAGTTATGATCAGATGAAGACGATGATTAGAGAGCATTTTTGCCCTGTCTCGTTGAGGAGGGAGAAACTGCGAGACTTTGTTGAGGCTGGGTTCGAGGATGTACCGGTCTCAGAGGCCATCAGGAGATTCCAGGAGGAACTGACATTGTTGGGTTCAGTTGCACCTTCTGTAGATCAGCACGTGTATTTGTTTTCCCGACGTCTGAGGGATACTATCTGTACCTATATGGCGGGTTTTCACTGTGAGACCTTGGTCGATTATCAAGACCGGGCTTCTGACTACGAGAGGGAGAGAGCTAGCCAGAGGAGAGCTTCTCAGACCGGAGGGTCTGAGAAGAGACAGAGGACTGGTCAGACCAGTGGTACTAGTGGAGCTGCTGGTTCAGGGCGAGACCAGAGTCGCCAGAGTCGCCCTCCATCTGCACCGGGTGTAGATAAGGGAGTGCAGTGCTTCAACTACAGTGAGTATGGGCATATGAAGTCAAAGTGTACTAGGCAGCCGGTGACCTGTTTCACTTGTGGCCGACCTGGTCATAGAGCTACCTTCTGTAGACGAGGGAGAGATTTATCACAACAGGATTCTTCTCCTGCTAGTGCAGAAGGAGGTGGACAGAGACCACCTCAGCAGCAGCAGCAGAGTCAGGGACAACAGAGGGTCCCAGATCGCCCTATGACTCAAGGATCTGCTCCTGGGCCGAGTAGAGGCAGAGGCCGTGGTGGGGGCACCACTGATACCAGAGACCCACAGGGTCGTGTTTTTGAGCTAAGGAGTGCAGAGGAGCCAACTGCACCTACTGCTACAGGTACCATTCTGATTAATGGTTTACTTGTTAGAGTTTTATTTGATACTGGTGCTACGCACTCTTTTATTTCTGATGCCTATGTAGAGCGTCTGAGTTTAGATACAGTTGAGGGGATGTCTTTCTTATAGGGTTACCCGATGGGGGTAGGGTCAGAGGTACCCGTGAGATTCACGGTTGTCCCATTTCTGTAGGGACTCGTGTGTTACTAGTTGGCTTCTTTGTCATGCCGTTAGAGCATGAAGAAGTCATTCTAGGTATGGATTGGATGGCTAAACATTCTGCAGTCTTAGATGTAGGTAGGAGGACTGTTACCCTCTCTACCGAGTTAGGCCAGATAGACGTTTTCCGAGGTTGGGACCTTGGAAAGGTAGGCACAATTATCAGCGCTATACGGGCAGCTAGACTGATTGCACAGGGTTGCGAGGCCTTCTGGTGTTATGCCATGAAGGAGGGGAAGAGTCCAGCGTTAGAGGATATCCTAGTGGTCTGTGATTTTACTGATGTTTTTGCTGAGCCGTCCAGTTTGCCGCTTCAGAGGAGTGTGGATTTCAGTATCGAGTTAGAGCCTGGTACGAGACCCATCTCGAAGGCCCCATACCGGATGGCACCTGTCGAGATGCTGGAGCTGAAGAAGCAACTCGAGGAGTTGGCGGAGAAGGGCTTCATTCGCCCTAGCGTGTCCCCATGGGGAGCACTTGTCCTCTTCGTACGGAAGAAGGACGGATCACTGAGGTTATGCATAGATTACAGAGAGCTGAACAAGGTGACCATCAAGAACAAGTATCCACTTCCGCGCATTAATGATTTGTTAGATCAGCTACAGGGAACGACTGTGTTCTCCAGGATTGATCTGCGTTCCGGGTATCACCAGCTGAGGGTGAGGGAGCAAGATGTGCACAAGACAGCATTCCGGACCAGATATGGTCACTACGAGTTTGTAGTGATGCCATTTGGGCTTACGAATGCCTCAACCGTCTTTATGGAGTTGATGAACAGTATCTTCATCGACTTCCTGGATCAGTTTGTGGTGATTTTCATTAATGACATTCTGGTATACTCTCGCAGTGGAGAGGAGCATGCAGGACATCTGAGTACTGTATTGCAGGTTTTGCGGGATAGAGAACTTTATGCAAAGTTCTCTAAGTGCGAGTTCTGGATGCCAGAGGTAGCATTCTTGGGTCACATTGTATCCGCCGAGGGGATCAAGGTTGATCCGGCGAAGATAGAGGCAGTAGCTGCATGGCCTACACCGACGAACGTCAAGGAAGTACGTAGCTTCCTTGGCCTAGCCGGTTATTACAAACGCTTTGTGGAGGGATTTTCTGTGATTGCCCGTCCATTGACGAGTTTGCTGAGGAAGACTACCAGATTTGTGTGGTTTGGTCAGTGTATGCAGAGTATTGAGGAGCTGAAGAGACGTCTGACTTCTGCTCCTGTTTTGGCACAGCCAGAGGGTACTGAGGATTTCGTAGTATACAGTGATGCATCCAAGCTAGGCTTGGGATGTGTGTTGATGCAGAGAGGCAGGGTGATTGCATATGCGTCTCGACAGTTGAAGACGTATGAGGAGAACTACCCGACTCATGATCTGGAGTTGGCAGCGGTAGTTCATGCACTGAAGATCTGGAGACATTACCTATATGGTGTTACATGTCAGATCTTCACAGACCATCAGAGTCTGAAGTACATTTTCACGCAACGGGAATTGAATAACCGCCAGCGTAGGTGGCTTGAGTTGATCAAGGATTTTGATCTGGAGATCTTGTATCATCCGGGGAAGGCGAACGTAGTCGCCGACGCCCTGAGCAAGAAGACGCCTCGAGAGCGGGCGATTGCGAGGCTGACAGTTCAACATCAGTTGTAGAGAGATTTGATTTGGTTAGAGTTGGACATCCAGTTTCCTGATGAGGATGCCCAGCTGCGTACTTTAGAGGTTCTTCCTGATATGTTGGATGAGATCCGACAAAAACAGGAGATCTGCCCGACTTTACAGAGGATTAAAGATAGGATGTCTCGCGATGAAGCACCCTAGTTTCTGCTTGGAGTAGATGGAATTTTGAGGCGCCGCGGTCGCGTCTGTGTACCTGCTGATACAGAGCTGAGACAGAGGATATTACAGGAGGCTCACTGTACAACTTACTCGGTACATCCAGGTACGAGTAAGATGTATCCGGATCTGAGACGTTTATATTGGTGGGGAGGGCTGAAGCCCGATGTAGCCAGATTTGTAGCTCAGTGTGCGACCTGCCAGCAGGTCAAGATCGAGCATTTCCGACCTGGAGGTGAGCTTCATCCACTTTCTGTTCCACAGAGGAAGTGGGAGGACGTCACCATGGAATTTGTGACTGGACTGAGGCTGAGCCGGAGTTTTGATGCCATCTGGGTCATAGTGGACAGACTGACGAAGACGGCACGTTTCATTCCTATTCAAGAGACGTGGCCCGTGAGCAGATTAGCAGAGGAGTACACTAGGCAGATAGTGAGACTCCATAGTGTACCGAGGACGATCGTCTCTGACAGAGATGGACGGTTTACCTCGAGATTCTGGCAGCAGATTCAGACTGCCCTGGGGACGAGTTTGCACTTCACGACTACGTTTCATCCTCAGACAGATGGTCAGTCAGAGAGGACCATTCAGACACTAGAGGATATGCTGCGAGCTTGTGTGTTGGATTGGGGACAGGTGTGGACGGACCATCTTCCACTTGTTGAGTTCTCCTACAACAACAGTTGGCATGCATCTATTGGGATGGCCCCCATATGAGGCACTGTATGGACAGAGATGTAGTACCCCGTTATGCTGGGATGAGCAGAGCAGTGTTAGTGGTTTAGCACCTGATCAGATTCAGGATGAAATGGCTCGAGTAGCATTGATCAGAGAGCGTATGCTGACTGCCCAGAGCCGTCAGAAGTCGTATGTTGATAGGAGGCGTAGACCTCTAGAGTTCAGAGTTGGAGCCCATGTGTGGCTGAGGGTGTCTCTGACACGAGGTGTTAGGCGTTTTGGCATTAAGGGGAAGTTGAGCCCCCGATATGTCGGACCGTTCGAGATTCTGGACCGGGTTGGGAGCGCAGCTTACAGATTAGCCTTGCCTCCGAGATTAGAGGGTGTTCACCCTGTATTTCACGTGTCTCAGCTGAGGGAGTATATACTAGATCCGAGACACATCGTGAGTTATGAGGATTTGGTGGTTGAGCCGGACCACACTTTTGTTGAGCATCCGATTGTAGTCCTATAACGAGGTATGAGACGCCTGCGTTCGAAGGACATACCTATGCTTAGGATACAGTGGTCGAGACGAGGACCCGAGGAGGCTACATGGGAGACTGAGGATAGTATCCAGAGGAACTATCCAGAGTTCTATGCTGAGATAGGTGCACCAGTAGGATCACCGAGTAGATCTTAGTACTAGCTTGGTGAGTTTTATGTGCTTACATGCTTATATGCTATGATATGTTATTTCATGCTAGCTTGTTGTGATTATGATCTTATTAGATCTTGTTGTGCTAGTATGATTTCTGTTTATAGCTGGAGATAGCTCTTTCCTCCATGCTATTGGGATATGTTATGGTTAGACTAGAGATGGTTTTCCTCTAGGCCTTGGACAGTATAGTTTGCTGCTGGAGTGGATGGTTTCCTCCATGCTTATGTTGAGGTTATAGAGAGAGTTGTACCTCGGCTTTTGAGTCCGAGTGTTTTCAGGATCTTTGCAAGTTTCGGGATGAAACTTGTTTTTAGGGGGGGTGAGGTGTAAGAGTCTTAGTTTTGGGAGCTAGTTTTGGCCTTAGCCGCCCCCGCGGGTCTGTGAGGCCGCCCCTACGGCTCCCCTATCGTTCCGCCCCTGCGGCCAGGAAACCCGCCCCTGCGATTTCTGGTGGCTGCAGCCGTTTTTTTTGACTCTTTTGACTTATGCTTTACCTTTCTTTACCTCCTCCGTCTTACCTTGCTGAGCAAGGGTTTCTTCACATTTCCAATCCAGCTTCACGTCCTTCTTGCTTCTCCCTTGTTCCCTCTTGATCTTGTTCTTGGTTTGGAAGAGTTTGGGTTGAGTTTTGGGATGTGTTGTGGCTTTTGTGGTTGATGACTGTGAGTGCTGCTGTGCTTGGAAACCAGTGAGTTGTTGGTGAGCATTTCCTTAGCTAACCACAGCTGTATGGTTTTGTTTGTACTCAGCGGTACATTGTATTATCTTTTTGATATATATATATATATATATATATATATATATATATATATATATATATATATATATATATATATATATATATATATATATATATATATCAGTTCATGTTTTGTTTTAATCTATCAGTGCCTTGTTGTAAGATCAGTGAAATTGTTGTCAGGCTAGGGTCAGGATCCATTGTGAGATCCTAGCCCAGTAGCACTCCGAGTCCTACGGATTTGGGGTGTTACAACCTAAAAGCTGGAGGGCAGTGCCAAAGGAACCTCCCAAGGTTAGATTGAAGCTTCTCCCTGACCAAAAGAGCATATCGTTCAAGTGTGGGGTAACCCACAAGACTACCCCATACCATCCTCCAATGTTGGGAAGAGTGTAGATCTTCATTCAGGACATGAAGAGAGTTCTCAAGAAGAAATTTCATGAGTCTTGTGAAAAGTGGTTGCAAGGACTGGATGAGTAGTCCAAGGTTTTTGATGTGAGCTAACACAACCACGGAATTAGGTCCGGCTAGAGACCTTAAATCAAGCGCTTCTCGGGAGGCATCCCGAGGTAAGAGTCTTTTGTACTCTTGTTTTTGTTTTTGCTATTTGTTTTTGCATTTCTGCGCGTTTTGTTTCTTTTGTCTTTTCAGGTTTTAGGTAATAAATGAAGAATAGTTGCTTGAAGGAGTTTGCACAGCCGCTTGTTTCCATTACCACTTCCATTTGAATGTACCATATCACTGATTTTTACCTTGTGAGTATTCTTTTTCACTTCTATTTATTTTTCACATTGGGGACAATGTGAGTTTTAAGTATGGGGTGGGATACCCGCAGTCTTTTAGCATGTTTCTTTTCTTGTCACACGTTTCCTTTTAGCATGCATATAAAAAAAAGAATAATAATAAATAAAATAAAAAAAATAAAAAAATGTGCTTCTAGGAATGACAAACCCCTATGATGGTATTGTGCTTGTGAATTAGCTTTTAATTATTACTTTTGAGCTCAATTTGATTTATGGAATATTTGGGATTTGAATACTTTGCTTGAATTTTATGTGAATTATGAAAATTGCCTTGTCTAGTTGGATTGAGTTTGGATAGTTGAAGCTTCATAATAAGTTCTTATACATTGCATAGGGATGATTTAGGCAATTCGACTTCATTCTTCTTTTATCTTTATCATGCTTAACTCCTCAAACATGGAATCTCTTGTCTCCTATCCAGGAATTAGGAATGTTTAGTTTGAAGGTGTGTGCTGAAATTGTTGTTGTGAATTGTTTGAAGAAGTTTGAAGGATATGAAATGTGATGTGAAAAAGAAAAGAAAAGCTTATAAGGGAGTGTTGGCTATGAAAGATGAGTAATTCGGTACCATTCACATAGCCGGGTGTTTGTGCCTTGCCAAAGTCTTATTAGTTTTAAAAACATTCCCTTAGAGTTGATTTGGTATGTGCATTTTGGTGTGAGGTACGTGAAGGAAACTGAATACCAAGGTTTCGGCTACTGTGCACCAATGTCTTTCACTCAGGAAAAAGGAAGAAAATCTGCAGATTATGCAAGGGTGGTGAATGTTGAGTTGAAAAGATGAAATGTGTTGTTTCTTCTTCTCGGATTAGCACCACATGACCTAAATAATATCCTACCCTTATCACGTTTCTTGGCCTTTATTTGCTAAGTTCTTTTGATCTATGTATACATGTATTTGACTTGGCAAGCTTAGACTTGAATTTCTCAACTATATTAGATATTAGTAATTTTGATGATGAATGTGAAATTTTTGTAAAGTATGATTATCCTTTCTATGCCTATTTCATTTGATCTTAATTGAAATATATCTTTAGCTATGAAACTTGCACTATTGAGGGTGATCATAATTAGAAGCACTTTGCGTTTTTGTTTTTGTTTTGCATAGATAATCCATGTTATCTTACCTTAGATTTACTACTTGCTTGAGGACAAGCAAGGATAAGTATGGGGTATTTTGATAACATGATTTATCGACCTGTTACACTCATGCATTTAGTTAGATTTCCCCTTTCCGCATTCATGTTTTGGCCATAGTTTGTGCCATTTATGCTTGTTTAGTGTTACTTTGCAAGAATAGATGTCTACACACACTATTTGTGGCTTTGTAGGTGATTTGGCACATTTTGGAGCTAAAACGACGTATTTGAGGATCAAGCCTCGAAGTGGACACATTGGAGCGAGCGTACTTGCACGGAAAAGGGCTAGGAATCGAGCTAAAGACACGAAGGAACGAAGGGATGGCATCTCGGCCTTGATCTCGGTCTGACCAGACCGAGATGGCCTGATCTCGGGCCGAGATGGCCTAATCTCGGCTGAGATCCATAATTTCGGTCGATCTGGAAAGTTTCTGTTGTGAAATCTCGGTCCCGATCTCAGCCGAGATTTTTGACCGAGATTTTTTTTAACGAGATTTTTGACCGAGATTTTCTGTTCGGCGATTTTATTTTATTTTAGGATTAGTTTTGGCCCAGCCCGTCCTTTGGAAGGTTGTTGGTTATAAAAGGGAAGCTCTAGGTTATTTCTAAGTGACCGATTTAGTCCGTTTCTTTTAGGGTTAGGTTACCCCATAGGGGGAGCCACCTCCCTTCCTTTCCCTTCTTCTTCTCCATTGTTCTTCATAGTTTAGATTAAAGATTGATACTTTTCCATTCAGTTTTGTTGAGAGCTATTGTTGAACTCAAGATTTGTCAAGATTGAAGGTTTTCTTTCATTGAAGCTAAGTTCTTTTATTCCTTTTGCTATTTATTTATTTGTCTTTCTTTGATATGGTTGTTATTGGCTAGAACCTTGTGGTTCCAAGGTTGACAGGGATTTGTTTTTGCCTTGGATTATGATGGATTAGATTGTGCTTTATTTTGGCTTTGATTTGCTTGAAATCCTAATGGTCGGCTTGGACTTGAATCTAGTTAGAATCCTTCTAGCTAGTAACCTAAGTTGGAATTGAGACTTACCCGGTGATATTCCTTCATGATTACATGAGAGACTGATCATAGGTAATAAAGTTTTATCCTTTATTGGTTGAATGTGCTTAGATGCCTTGCTAAGTAGGGTAATACCTGAGACTTACCCGGTAATGGTTTACCTTTCCCTTAGTTTGTAGTCTGGTTTGTTTAGAATTTCCTACCTCTCTACCTTGATACTTACCCGGTAATAGGTAGTTGGTTTGGAACTAGATAGTCTTGAGACTTACCCGGTAATAGACTGTCAGCCTAGAAACGTTCATCCCTGTGGCTTTTCTACCATATATCTTTATGAGTCTTCCTGAATCTATATGTATAAACAATGATCTTGAATCCTTGGAATCCATTTTCTTTCTTTTAACTTGATTATCTTTGTTTTTCCTTTTTATTTGTTTGTTTTGACTTTCAATCAATAGTGATAATTGATTGCGAGTCCTTTAAACCCTTTTCAAAACCTTTTTGATTTCTTTCCCTTATCTTTTCCAACCTCCTGTCTTTAATTGAGATCTATTTTATATTTAATCATTGCTGCATATTAATCCTCACAGTCCCTGAGATCGACCCTGGAATACTTACCTTTATTGCGATTGACCCATACACTGTGGGTTCGTTGCTGTTTAGAGAATTATTACAGGTTATATATATAAAATTATCCCTTCTTTGTTTTACTAACTTATAGGTCTTTATCATTATTTATAAAGGTTTATAGGGGTGTAAAAACAGCGAACAGTGGTCACTCGGCTCAGTGGACGATCATAGGCCTGACGTGGACGTCAACAGTTTAAGTGGGGATCCCGTAAAATTGTCATCCCGCATCATGTGAATGGAGAATTGTGATTAACTTATAAGCATGAGTTGCTACCCATGTCAACAAAAATTTGTCTTTTCCATTGGTAGAGTGAGGACAAATAACTCTGGAGTTAAGCGTGTTCATGCGGGAGCAATATCAGGATGGGTAACCTCTTGGGAAGTTTCTGTGCGAGCATGGTTGACATGAGAACAGGGTCCACGACCTCGGGTCTTACACACAATTTGTAGTTTACTATATTATCTACTAAACAGTCTAAAATTTACAAGCAAAATTAGAGTTCTCAATTTTTAGGATTGAAAAATCATCTCTAACGAGAACCATAAATTATTTGACAACAACGAGTGATATCATCAAGTTCCAGGTCTGTAATAAAAATGTGAGTTCTTGGAAATGGACAGAACACTCAATCGAAACAGAAAACAATTGAGAAAGATGAAGCATACCTCGTCGCTAGTGGCCCTCGCCGTAAACAATTTTTCCGCCACCATGCTCTCTTCTCCTAGTTCATTGAAGGACTTATGGTGGTGAAGAAGAACGAATGTTAACCTGCTATATTTCTCTTGTGTGTAATATTTGATTTTTTTAGCATGGACATGAGTGGAATCGTAATTGATAGAAGAAGATTAATCTCATTTAACCTTGGTGATATGAGGTTATTTTTCTCTAATTTGAATCTCCTTTAATCTCTTTTATAATTTTTCCTATAATCTCCATCTTCAACCAAGTATCTCCACAAATTAATCCCAAAATTTTAATCTACAATAACCTTCTTTAATCCCCTACCAAACACACCTTAATACGGGTATTGAGTCATTTCTTAAGAGCAAGAATATAGGACTAGTGTCCATCAATAAATCATAACAACTTTGTAAGCATATTTTTGGCACCCCTAACCCTTTTCATTTTGGCAAGGAAGAATCGAGAGGGACAGGACAGGCAGACGGAAATGGAATGAATAGAAAAAACACGAGAAAGAACTAAAACATCTTACAATGAAAGGTTTTCTTTATCGTCAACTACATGGTTGTTCACAAGATCTTTTCTTCCAATTTATGTCATCCTAATTAAATGTTCCCAAATTCCCTCATACCTTTGGATGTACTAAAGGGTCCGTTCGGCACACCTAAAACCAGGGGATGAATATGTTTCAAGGGACTACTTTACCCAGATCATATTTTGTGGTGTTCGGTTCACACAAATTATTTGAACGAAGATCATTTGAGGGATTATAAGGGATGAAAATGT